>JADRCD010197436.1:0-16271 GCA_019843815.1 Montemys delectorum | reverse complement strand
GAGAGAGAGAGAGAGGCAGAGAGATAGTCTTGCTACACAGTTTATCCTAGCCTCAAACTCTGATGGTCCTGTATCTACTTTCCAAATGGTGATCCACTAGTATGCATTATTTTAATAGAGTTTCATTAATTTCTTAGAGCAATTGTAAGAAACCAATAAAGAGTATGTTGAAAGACAATTTGTATATGACTGGGTGATAAGGAAAATTCAAATTCACCCAGATTTTAACTACAACATTAAAATTTTTCAAGAGATTTACAATGTGTTTTGCTTGACTTGTATAAAACTTTTCATTTAAACAAATAATTTATGATAAACCATTCTCCCATTTTTCTTAGTCATGAATCTGTTTCTCACTTTTAAGGAAAAATTAAAAATCTTTTGTATAAAATTCTCACTATTTAATACACTGTTTTTTTTCCAAGATAGTTTTAGTAACTGATAGTTTTAAATTATTGATCACTTTCAAATATTTTAATTCTGGTTTCAATAAATATACTAATATATTAATTAATAAAATAAAACTAAGCATACCTTATCATTGGTTGTAAGTCTAGCCTTTAGTGGATGAGCCATCTCTTTAGCCCAATATTTAGTATATTTATTTTAAGACATAGCTAGCCATATTGTATTTTTCATGGACAGTTTCTATTGATAAATATGTACCCAAACATCCTAGAAAATATGGAATGATAATTGCTCTCAATTCCATTCCCTAACTAGTAGAAACTATGACAGAAATGAATCTGAAAACACAATACACTAGGATTGTGGCCAATGAAACATCAACAATACATTTTCTATTGGCCAACCTCACCTGTGTTCTGAAACTCTGTTTTTAAAAATGCTTTATTGATTCTTTGTGAGTTTTACATAATGTGCCCAAGTTCCTCTCATCTCCCTGTCTCTCATATCTGCTCTTTGCCCTTACAACTCTCCTCACACAAAAACATACAAACAGCAACAAAAACAAAGCATAAAACCCATCCGGTCCTGGAAACTGTGGTGTGCCACAGTATATCCCACAGTATATCCTTCTGTCCGCACATCTTCCCTTGCAAATGTTCATTGCAGTGACTCATTGGTCCGGTTGGAGGACTCTGGCTTCTGTAACTCTATCCAAACACTTATAAATTTAACTCAGGTTATCCTGTTGCCCTACGCCTTGGACATCGTGAGGCTTTAGAAAAGCAAGACTGGCCCCCTTTACACATCCCAACCATTTTGGTGTTGGGTCAATGCAGTCCTGGTTCTGCGCCTACGTGATAGCAGAGCTGGTCAGCTCACAGGTTCTCTCTTATCCACACCACTGCTCTGGCTAGGCCACTGAATACTGCCATAGGTAGCTGGCAGGGTCAGCTTTCCTGCCCTCATGCCCTCAGTGTCTCTCGTGCACCAATGCCTTCACTGTGCTGCCCATTCTCCCAAGTACTATAGCCTAAGAGGGGCTGGGTCAGCTCTCCACCTTAAATACCCTTGCCTTCATCATCAGGGCCAGCTCCACTGTGTTGTCCAGACCAAGGGCAGAGCTTTCTTGCCTCAGTGCTACAGCCAGTGAGGGGCATGGCCAGCTCATTGTCTCTCATGACCCCGAGGATCAGCTCTCCTGACTGCCTTAGGTGGCGAGGGAGTGGAGGGTATATCCTCCTGCCCAAGCCACCTCATGGCACAGGGGTGGCAGGGCCAGTTCCCCCTCACTCTGTCGTAGGGCTGGCTCACCTGTGCCCCTCCCACCAGGGTCGGTTTTGCTGTGCTGTTCAGGTGTGGGACAGAGCTAGCTTTCCTGCATGCTTTAGCTAGTGAGGGTCAGGGCAAGCTATCCAGAGCTCATGACCCTGCTGGAGGTGGCAAAGGGGTGGGGGTGGGGTCGCGGCAGCATCACCTGTGCCACATCCCACAGAAGACGAGTGGTGGGTCAGTTCATGCCCTTGGGCTGGCTCACCCATGCCCCAGCCACCAGGACCAGCTCCATGATGCTTCCTGGATGAGGCACAGGGCCAGCTCTCCAGAGTGATGCTGCCGATGAGAGATGGGGCCAGCTCTCCAGAGCATCGAATACAAGTGAGGGGCAGGGCCAGTCATGTACAACCCCTGGACATCCACGTGGTCCCCAGGGGACATTCCTGTGTTCTCTGCTCGTAATATGAGCCATGCACATTGATCTCTGCTGCTGCACAGCCACTCACTCAGACATGGCCTTCAGGAGCAGCTCAGGCTGGGACATCATCATGGCCCCTGATGGCGGGGCTGGCCACTCACAACAGGCTGCTCATCTCCACTCTTGATTTGATTTGTCTTGATTTTTAAGAGTCTTAGGCATAAGACAGCATCAGGCTAGGATGAACTGAGGACTGTCGTCTGCTCTGCCCCTGGCTGATACAAGAACACCACCACTAACAAGGTGTCTTTGCTGATTGCCGGAGCCTGGGGGTTGGAAGGTGTTCTGAAATTCTAACTGATGAAACTAGAGAAACGTTTTAAACTTAAAACAATTAGCTTTTGCATACTCATCATGTTGCATTGCTATAAGACTGGAAGCTAGCCCTTCCAAAATCCAAATTTAGAAAATTTCAAATGTGGAAAAAAGTAAATAGAGTAGAGTGAGCTCCTAACCATTTGTCCTCCAGTTTATCCAGTTAGCACTGCATGGTAAGTCTGGCTTCATTTTCACCCATTATTTGTCTACTTGCACATATTTTATTTAAACAAATTACGTATTCATATGAATTCGTTCTGTAGGTCTTTAAGTATAGAATACAATATCCAAGAATTCTCCATTTAATATAAATTCCTTTCCTTGATAGTACCTTTAAAAATTCAATAGAATATCAATATCATTAAATATAATGATATTATTTACATTTCTCTTTGTCTTATAAGTGGTATTTAGTAATCTATTCTGATTGGATTCCAAATAAAATGCCAACATTCCAAACAAATGATGTGTATTTCAAATATCTTTTATTCTACAACTCTCCCCTCTTTGTTTTGTTATTTATCTGTTAAAGAAACCAGGTTGTGTATCCTGTTGTCTGCCTCTCTCTGGGGTTTGCAGATCCTTCTCCATGGTATGTCTTGAGATGTTCCTCTGTCCTATGTCCTCCTTGTATAGTAATAATTACATTGGAGTTTGAATACAAACACTTCAGGAGACCACCTGCTGTGGTTAGATGGATACATTCTATGTCTCACTGATGCTTGCAAATGAGCAGCCCTGAGCATATAAAATGTAACCAGAGTGTGAAGCATGGCTCAGGGAATTTTAAAGTATTTCAATTGTTCCATTCTTGAGAAAGCTCTTCTGATACCATTCATGACTAGAATAGAACATACATCCTTTCAGAATAATAAAATGCCACTTTAAGGGAGAAGTTTTTTTTCTTAGCTAGGAGGTGAAAAGGGATAATTTAAATAATTTCTTAATTTCAATAATAAAAGAAAAAATCTAAATATAGAATTGTTCTGAGTTAAGATTTTATCTCTGCCCAGCTTGAACTTGGAGGCCACACTTGAGGTAATAAACACTGAGCACAGAAGGAGTCTGCCCATGGCAACAGGACCGTCTCTTTATTTGGTACTCCCGATGTGCCAGCACAACTCAAGGTTTAGTTTTGGTATCATCTGATTAAAATCTCACACAGCCTTATTTTACACCAGAAGAGGTAAAGAGAGGACTTTTGATGAGCAAGTGCAGCCTGAGGATGCAAGGTCAGGAAGGCAGATTTCTGAGTCCTCCTCTTAACCTCACAGCCAAACGGTCCCTGGTAACACACACTCGGAAGAAGATGTACATGGATGGCTAATTAAGAGCTTTGCTGTCTTTATTTTGTTTTATAGATGTTGCTATTAGCTTTATGTCTGAGTTTCATTGCCTTTCATTAAACTATAGTGTAAAGCCAATCCATTCAGGCACCAGCATTACATTTGTCTTTTATTCCTCCGCAAGGTTCACGAAAGAGGGTTCACAATTGCATCTTGAACTAAGAAAATGAAACACACAAGTTTACACAACAGTTATACAATGTAGCTTTTTCTTGTTGTAAATATTAATATACAATTTTGTGTTTAGATGTTTGTGCACTTTCTTCTCCCACACCAGCTCCATGCACATTTTAGTGACTCAAATAGCAGCAAAAATGCATTCTATTGTTTATTCTTGATCATCTAATTCTTTTATTGTGCAATTAAACAGAAGGTTTAATATGTATACTTCACAACTACAATGTACACTTATAGAAGTAGAACTCCTTTATAATTATCACTTTCAAGTTATAATATATACTTATTCAAAAAATCATTACTTAGATAAAAAGGCTAAGTAAAGATGAATGAAAGTACATTTTTGAATGAAGACTAGAAGTAAATTCCTCTTGTAGACATACATACACACCAATCTCCATGATCCTTGAGAGGGGCCATTGTGTAGTAGAGAAGCACACAGCTTTGGAGTTATATTACATATGAGCTGACAATGTGCTACAAATGTGGTATGAGTTACCTCTTTGATCCTCACGTTTACAGTCCTGCAAATGGGTTTTATTAATATAAATATTTGAGTAAAGCACTTGATTTATAGACACTTAACAAATTACTAATTTTATTGTAACTGGGAATATTTTGCCTTAATATTTTAGTTTGAAGTTCCTCTCTGAGTTTTTCCCCTCTTCATAATGACTAAAGGTCAAAGATAATGTTTATATGCAAATGTATAAAAGGATGCAATGAGCTACTGAGTAGCCATTATCAATGAGCATGATATCAGAAGAAAGTAGTATAGAATTTACTTTCTTTTCTTCCTTCCTTCCATCTGTCTGTTCTCTCTCTGTCTTTCTCTCTCTGTCTCTCTCTCTGTCTCTCTGTCTCTGTCTCTCTGTCTCTCTGTCTCTCTGTCTCTCTCTCTCTCTCTCTCTCTCTCTCTCTCTCTGTCTCTCTCTAATTTGAGACAGAATCTGACTTTCCAGCCCAGGCTCATCTTAAATTTATAATTTTCCTGCCTCTGTCTCCTGAGTGCTGGTATACACTGTGCCACCACTTGTGACCATTTATAAAAATTCACCGATTCTTTGTTTCCTCTTCTTTAAGAGGTCAGTGAGAAAAGGAGCTTGACTCCAAGTGGGACAAGAGTGTTTGATTCCTGCAAATCACATGGTGGAAGTCTAGAACTGATCCTGCCTCTGGCCTTCACTCTAACTGTGGCATGGACATTCTCTCACAAATACCAACATATGAACAGAATAAATAGGTATAATAAAAAGAACTCTGATCTAATATCTGAATTTTAATTCTATGAGAGTGTGGATGTAAATGATGAGGCAGGAAGGCACTTGTGCCCCACAGGTCACTCAAGATGCTTGCTTGCCAGGCTTCTTCTTCTACTAGGATAAGGCTCAATCAGTCGAGTGATGCCATTATATGTCAGAGATTGCTCAGCTTCTCAAGATGAGTCTTGTGAGAAAAGAAAAATATTTTGAGATGAAAGCAATCACCATATCTTCAGACTCAAGTGTGAGGCCTCACTCAGTATTTTTGCCCAAACTCACTTCACAAGACTTCATGGCATACTACATCTGACTGCAAGGGAATCTGGGAAGGATATGTGACTGGAGAAACAGAGATGTGATTTTGGTTATTGCTTGTCACCTTTCCCACTCTTTTCTCAGGATAATGGTGATGATAAGTGAGATTATAAGAATGTCTGCACAGTGCTTTTTAGGTATTACAATCGTTGAAAAACTGCCAGCTGAGCAGCTTATCTTTTCTGTGGCTTAAGTATCCTATTATTATTATTATTATTATTATATTATTATTATTATTATTTAGGGAAAGCTAGTGGTAAGTGATGAATTAAAGATATATTTTAGTGAACAAATTAATGAAAATGTATGGGGAAATATCTGGAAACAAAGCTGTGTTGGATCCAATAATGAACTTAATAGTTTACTAAGCGTGTGGTTTCTAGAACAAAAATTCTCTTATTGTTTTAGCTGTCCTTGGTTTTTGTTTTTCTGTATGAAGTTGAACGTTGTAATTTCAAGGCCTTTAAAGAGTTGTGTTGGAATTCTGATGAGGATTGCATTGAATCTGTAAGTTGCTTTTGGTAAGGTGGCTATTTTTACTATGTTAATCCTACTGATCCAGGAGTGTGGGAGATCTTTCCATCAGCTGATATCTTCTTATTCAATTTCCTTCTTCAAAGACTTGAAGGTTTTTGTGTACAAGTCTTTCATTTGCTTGGCTATAGTTACTAAAGGTATTTTTGTATTATTTGTAGCTGTTGTGAAGGACGGTGTTTCCCAGATTTCTTTCTCATTCTGTTTGTCACTTGTGTATAGGAAGGCTAAAGATTTTTGTGAGTTAATTTTATATTCGGCCACTGTGCTGAGCTGTTTAAAGCAATTTCCAGATAGAATTTTTAGGGTCAATTATGTATTCTATCATATCTTCTGCAAATAATGATATTTTGTCCTCTTGCTTTCTAAGTTGTATTCTTGTGATTTCCTTTTGTCGTTTTGTTGCTCTAGCTAAAACTTCAAGTACTATATTGAGCAGGTAGGGGAGTAGACAACTTTGTGTTGTTCCTGACTTCAGGGGAATTGCTTTGGGTTTATCTCCATTTAATCTGATATTGGCTATAGATTTGTAATAAATTGCTTTTATTATGCTACAGTGTGTCCCTCATATTCCTAATCTCTCCGGCACTTTAATCATGAAGTGGTGGTGAATTTTGTCAAAGGCTTTTTCTGCATCTCATGAAATGATCATACAGTTTTTTCCTTTCATTTTGCTTAGATGGTGGATTACCTTTACTGATTTTCGTTTATTGAGCTACCCTTGCATCCCTGGGATGAAGCCCACTTGGTCATGGTGGATGGTCTTTTTGATGTATTCTTGGATTCAGTTTGCAAATATTTCATTGAGTATTTTTGCATCTGTGTTCATAAAGGAAATTGGTTTGTAATTCCCTTTCTTGTTGGGTCTTCATGTGGTTTGGGAACAAGAGCAACTGTGGCCTTATGAAATGAATTGGGCAAAGGTCCTGCTGTTTTTATTTTGCAGAATAATTAGGGGAGTATTTGAATTAAGTCTTTGAATCTTGTTGAATTCTGGACTAAAACCACCTACTGTGCGTGGTTTGTTTTTGTTTGTTTTTGTTTTTGTTTTTGTTTTTGGTTGGGAGACTTATGACTGCTTCTGTTTCACTAGGGGTTATAGTACTATTTGAAAAAGAGCTGTTGTACTCAAGAATGTTTGTCCTTTTGTGCTATGTGGGCATCTAATGTCACATTTGGGAAAACAGGGAAGGGTGTTTGTTAAAAAAATATCTTTTTTTTAGAAAGAGAGAGAGAGAGAGAGAGAGAGAGAGAGAGAGAGAGAGAGAGATCTGCTTTAACTTTAAGATCCTTGGCAGTTCTGCTTCACGGTGACACATCTTGTATGCAGGGCCCATGAGGCTCAGGCACGATTGTTTTGCAGATTGTAAGAGCCCACAGAAATAGCTTTCCAAAGAGGAAACCATTGCATCATGCCAGTCTCAGAAAGATAAATATCAAGTTTGCTATCATGTGTGATTCCTAGATTTTATATAGCTAAACATTATCACGTAGTGGGGCACAAAAGTAGAAATGAAACTATTTGGGGGCAAGGTGATAAAGAGAGGGTGAAGACAACAGCTGTGAGGGCAGATGTATAAGGGAGAGAATGTATTCAGTGTACAATATGTACTTGTATGAAGCTTAAAAATACAACATAAAAACAAAATCTAACCATTTCTAAAAAGAGATAAAATGTTTCTAACAATTTCTGTGGTATAAGGAAGATGAGTATAATTTTTGAGGTGAGTACACCAAGATGCAGAGAAGGACTGTATAATGTCAAACATAGTACAGTTGGCCAGTGTTAAAAGAATAGTTTGAGAATTTATGTAGGTGTTCTAAATCCTGAATTATCTACTGTAGAATGTCTTGTATTAAAGACTGGGAGAAATCAAGATAGATTTATTTATGGTGGTTGGCATTGTGCTCGCTTGCATTTGACAATCCTGAAAAGTGAGTCACATTCATGAGAAAAAAATTAAGTTCAACAGGATTTATTTTCTCTCTACATTATATCACTGTCAGTAGTAGGAAAAAAGTAATTGTTTGAAACTTAACTACAAAGGTTATCTTGGCATTGTATTTTGTTTTATTTATGGATTGTTTTAATTAAGTAGTAAAAATCTATTTGGTGTCTTGTTCCAGGATGCTTTACTCTGCCATAAATTATAACTTTGTAATGTTTTCTCAATTGTACAGAAACTATGAAAACAATTTGTTGCAATCAGAAGACTACATCCATGAAAGCAATAAAATAGAAAAGTGTTCTGTAGCAAACATCGAGGATTGTCAGAAACTTCGAAAACTCATTGCAGCAAACAGATTTAGAATGGTGGGAGACAAAAACTAATAAAAGTGCAAATGATTTAAAGATGCTTAATTTTCATTTTATCAATGAAGTATATATTTATATATGTGTGTGTGTGTGTGAATATATATATTTATGAAAATGTATCCGTATATTCTCTATACATACAAATTGTATACATGTCTTTTTGAGAGACCAATAAGGGTCATGATGAGCTTTGAATACCAACTAAAATTATATAGTGTAGAGAAATAGGAGTGACAGTTCAGGTAGAAGGATTAGCATGAAGTGAGACAGGAAGGTCATTGTACAGTAAACTGGTGTGATCCCAAGTGACATCTATTTTGGAGCATGAAGGAGAAAACTTAGAAGACAGGACATGGTGAAGGGCATGGAGTTTTGGAGTCAGGTCCCTTTGTTTCTCATCTCTATATTCAATAATTATGTGATCTTGGCATTAAAAATGTTTCAACTGTGTTCTCTTGTCTCCAAATAATTTTACAAGAGTTTTAATGCTATAACATAAATAAAGCACCTATTAAAATGCACAATCTCTATTAAATTCATAGTATTAATTGAGTACACTTTTACTAGTATTCTCTAGTTTCTGAAGAGTTTAATCATAGAAGCACATGTAATGCATGTACATTTAAGATGGATTTGTTATGGTACATAGCATAGAACCATCATTAGGAGGTTACTGATCTCTTTGTCTTTCTGAATGCCTTTGGAAATTTAAGTTTCCTGCTTTTCTTACTTAAACATTTTTAATATGTTGTTGTTTATCAGTTAAGGATATTTGTACATTTCATTATCCTCTGGTTTTACCTTTGTTAAGGTTTGATTTCATTTCTTTTTATAGTTTCTGTTAAAGCAATATATCGTTTAGCTTTTTAGCCATATTCTGCTCAATCTTTCCATACTGCATTTGAAGATGAACTCAAGGAAGACAGGCAACTTTCCACTTTGTGCAACCATAAATCCAAGCTCCTAACTGCCTCAAGGAGAAGTGTATCTTTTTGGCTCAGAATCCTCGATGGAAGTCCTAGGATTCTCTCTCTCTCTCTCTTTTTTTTTTTTTCCCCTGAATCCCATGCATCATATGCGGACAATGAGGGACTGTGGGGATGCTTTGCTTTTTAAGACTCCTGAGACAGGATAGATCCAGACTAAATTTCCATTCTACACATGGAACACCACAGTTGCTCATCACATTGTGATCTGACACTGTCTCCAAAATTCAGTCACTGAGTAGACACCAGGGTCTATAATTATATTCTCCAAACAGTCAAAGTTGTCTCATTCTCTCAAAGCCCATTAAGAAATTGCAATACCAGAGAGCTGCAACAAATTCTCGGCTTGGAGCAATGCAGCAAAGGCATGCCAAGTTTGTAGAAAGCCAGGGTTTTCTTTAGTGATATTCTTAAGGTTTTCTTCACTATGACTTATTGGGAACTAATTCACCGTTCCACCCTGGATCACGCCTATCTTCCCAAAGGCTGATACATTGAAAAATCAGTCCCTAGCCTGTTATCATTTGGGGCCATGGAAATTTTAGTAGATAAGATCTAATAGGAAGACTGGAGTTACTGCAGAGTGACCTTGAAGGCATTTGTGGAACTCTGCTTCATCCTCTCCTCCTCTGGTTCCTGGCTATCATGAATTGAGCAGCTTCCTCTGCCACATGCTATGCCATAATATGATGCCACGCCACAGGCTCTCAGACAGCAGGACAAATGACAATGGACTGAAACCTTGAAGAGGTCAGAGAGATGGATGGTGGCATGGTTAAGAGTACTTGTTGCTTTTGCAGAGGATCCATGTTTGTTCAGTTCTTAGCACCCACATTAGTTGGTTCACAAGCACCTGTACCTCCAGGATCAGGGGAGCCAGTGACTTTTTGGTCTCTATGACAGCCTACACACATACATACATTTAAAAAATTATTATCTCAGGTGGACAATGATGACTCATGCCTTTAATCCCAGCACTTGGGAGGCAGAGGCAGGCGGATTTCTGAGTTCGAGGCCAGCTTGGTCTACAGAGTGAGTTCCAGGACAGCCAGGGATACACAGAGAAACCTGTCTTGAAAAACAACAACAACAAAAATTATTTTCTCAAGTATTTTGTCAATGTGACAATCTGATTACCACACCTCCAGAGGGAAGGGTGGAAGTATTACACTTTTACCATGAAGGGTATTCCTAGTGTCTTCACTCAAGTCTGGTTTTGTCTAGTCAGAAAAGTTGAGTTTTGATGTTTGCATTGGTGATTGAACATGTTCTGTCTCCACCTAGATGCTGAAAACATTTGGTTTCTCCATGCTTTATCAATCAGCTTTGATGAGGAATAGTAAATTCTATATGGAAATCCCTTGCCATGTTTCATCAAATATTAAATTTAATGTTTAGTTCTACTCCAATGGGAAGATATGATTGATACCCTAATTTCAGAATAAGGAAACTGGAAATTTTGAAGAGGGACCTGCTGCATATTATAGTTGGCTTTGCTAGGATTGGCAATGGTATCTATTATTCTTCTGCAACCAATCTCACATTTACACTCTGACATTTCACTTCACCAGTAAATCTGTTTCATCTCTATCATTTTAATTTTTTTTTAGCAAAAATCCATAAGATTGAAAAATTATATTCAGTAGGCCTATGATTTAATCAGATTCTATTGGCTAAAATACAAGATATAAATCTTGAATTATTAGTATTATACAAGTAAACATACACCATCTGATAGATTTGCACTTATATATATTATTTATAGACTCAATTTTAAGGAGAGTGGCAATGCCCATAAAATAGAGAAAGCAAATAGCTTTGTATAGACTGAGTCTTATAGGCTAAGAGTGAGTCCTTGTTATCTATCACTGGGCTCTTTGGTTTTGAGAAATAAAACTGATCATCTTATTATAAATGCCTGAAAATAAACATCTGCTTAAAATAGTTTCTTCTATTGGCCCTACACTTGACACTTCTTTGTGAAAAATAAATAAACACAGGGAGGGACTAGCAGAACAGAAGAGAAAAGAAGCATCATTTTGATGGCTAGAAGTACTCTTATTTTTTTTTTTTTTCTGGACCACACTGAATTAGGGAGGATACTTACAGAAGACATACAGAAATACTTTGTATTATTCTGGGTTTTTATTGCATTTTCTAATATGTAAATGACATACTTATTTTAAGCTTCTTGGTGTTTGCATCTTTTAAAGCATTTCCAGAAGAGGACACCAAGCCATAAGGGACTTAACTTATACAGAGGAATGTGGGCACTGCCCACATTATGCTTTCACGGATGCATAGACGCCCACGTCAGATGCTTACATTTCCTCTGCTAAACTAGTGAATTGAACACCATCACATCATTTTCTAGATTATGGAAAGTTTAGAGTAAATAGGATATGTATGTTGGTAGCAACCCCTTTATTAGATGGATGTATGACAGGTACCATAGGTTATTAGATAAATCTACTTTGAAGATATTTTAATATTATGCTTTACATATACTATATTTATTGTAATTTATTTTATAAATAACTATCAGATAAGCAAATATTGAGGGTCCTTGATGAACAAAAAGAAGACTTATAAGAGAATAATATGTAACCAGGATGAAAATTATTTAATTATCACTTTTAGATAAGTCCCTAGTTTCAATAATGAGAATGCATACAAATAAATTTGTTTACTGAGACCAAAACTGAATTATATATTATCTGTCTGTCATCTATTATGTATTATTTATATCTACCTAACTCTAATGTATAGCATCCATCATTTAATATATATCTATATAATATATCTATCAATTATGTTCTGTCTTTTTTCTTCTTATTATGGAAACAACATGTATGAATAAAAGACAGTTGGAAAGTTCATTTTTCTCCTTTGGTGACTGAATATTCTATCTCAAAATGGAGCCATTGCTTTCGATAAGACTTACAGGGTTAAAAAAAGGTTTGACTTAATATTTGAAGATGGAGTTAGCCTCCCGCTGTGCCTTAAGCATTTGAAGATCTGCTGCAAAGTGAGATTTCAAAGACAGCTTAATATTAAATTCAGTTTGTAATGTTCACATCTAATTGTGATAGGATGTGCTGTTCTGTTAATAAGTAGCAGAATAACAGTGTTATTAGGTTTGGCTTTTACAGGCACTTTTAGACCTTTGTCAAAGGACACTGTCCTTGAAAATGTATTGGGAAGCATTTATTTATACAAGATTTTAAAATATATGAGTTGTCAGTTTTCACTCAGCTAAGATACTCTTGAACTAGTATTATACATTCTTATTCATGCTTAGGTCTGAGTTCAAGCCACCTATTCAAAAATATAAAAATATCAATGGATACAATGTAATATATACAAGAATGCTATCTCTTCTAAAAGCATGATGAAAAGGTTTACTGAAGCCTAGACATTTTAATAGGTGGACTTAAAAAATCGAATGATGCTGTTGGCTCACATTTCTTCTTTGTATTTCATTTGTTCTGTATGTTCAGAGTATATTTGAACCTCCTTTATAACTAAAAAATAAAAGTCTTATAATAAAATGCTACGTTGGAGAAGAAATGATTGTGTATGCAGTCATTATTAATCATTAATAACATGACATAGAAGTTGAATGCAGAGTGAAGAATCAAATCAGTTTTATTATTCATTAAGACTTCCAGAAGGATCTAACTTCCATAGAGAGAATAGACAGTAGAATTATAATGTTTCACAGTTACGATGAGCATAGGACCATGCGTTAAGATGCCTTGCCTTTTCTTGTTTCCCAAGATTGATGCTAGTTTGCGTGATATTGCCTCAACCCATTGTCATAATTATTCAGACTTACTTGTTGGAATATTTTCGTATCTTAAGAGTGTTAATAATTTTACCTTTTCAAAGGAAAAATTTACGAGATGTTAAAATATATTAAGTATTATCATAATTATTAAATTATTTGAATGACCTTAAGAGTGTCCCGTATTTGATCTGGGCATAGTTTCAATTTAGAGGCAAGAATCTTTGACTGCAACCTCGACTTCTACAGTGATATTTTTTCTCCTGTATTGGCATAGGTGTTTAATTAATCTTCAGTTAAATTATACTCATTGCATATGCTCATTTTAGTCTGAGGAGTCTGCTTATTACTTGTCATACATCAAAGTAACAATATGTTTTGTAAAAATTAGAAAGTAAAGCTAGTGAAAGTTTGATGCTTGTTCAATATTAGTAATAAAATATTTCAATGTTCTTTTCCCCTACAGCTTATCTAGTCTCCTAAGTAAAATGGGAAAGTGAATGCCATCCAACATGTTCTGCTTGAATCCTTTTGCAATTTTAGTATCTTTGCATCACTTTCAACTTATTCTTTCTTTGCTCAGCAGAATAAAGATTCCAACTATTCATCCGCTCTTCTCTATACCAAAGCATTATTTACCACTTCTTCCCCATTGTTGGACTTGCTCAGAACTTCTTCTAATACTTGGCACATCCTCTCTTGGTTTTGTAGCTTAGCTCCCGTTTTCATCTATTCCTTTCTGGATGAACTTGGTGGGAGTTCAATCTGTATTCATTTCATTTGGAAATCCAGTCAATCTGATTCTTCTCATCACCTCTGTGCAGTGGTTGGCTTTTGATTTCAGCTCAACGTTTCCAAAAGGAATAACAATATTCTAAGTTAGTGTGATGTATAATTGATTGTTAAGTTGACAGGATTTAGGAGACAACAATGTCTGAGCATGCCTGTCAGGTTACTTTCAGGGAGCTTTAACTGAAGTAGGAAGACCCCAGACTGAATGGAGGTACCACTGTCCCCTGGGCTTGGGTACCAAACTGAATGAAAACAAGAACAATGTAGAACACTATCACTCCTCTGTCTCTGCTTCCTGATCAGCAACATGACCAGTGACTTCACAATCCTGACACCATGCCTTTGTTCCCTGCCACAGTGGACTGTAGTTTCAAACTCTGAGCAAAATTAAGCACTCCTTAAGTCATTTTTGTCATAACAATGAAAAAATTATCAAATATAGATAAATATAAAAAAATCATGCTCGTTAGTAAGGAAGAAATAACTAGTTATGGCATCAGCTAAAATGCCGTTCTTAGGACCTAAGAACTGAGAGATGGGACACCAAAAGATGAAGGACTCAATCAGACACTCATGGCCTCCCAACAACTTCACATGGATCTGTAAAATAGCCAACATTAAAACATGATAGAAATAATTATACTATTATTCTCTAGGGTTAAGATTAGCTCAGTAATTTCCGTAGAAAATACTTTGAGGTGCAATTTTTTAAGATGAAATTTACATAACACTGATATGTATAGGTTAGATCTTCCAGCATATGCTTTCATTCTTTGTCTTTAAACAAAAAACCAAAGCAACCAGAAGAACCCATCATGCTGGGAGTAAATGTACATGTGGAGTAAAAGTACATTTTAAAGCCAGAGAGCAGAACCATTGTTTTATAGCTTATATAATTAATGTAGGCCATAAATTCCAACTTTATATTGGAAGTACTACATAAGCAAGCCCATCCCATATTTCTTCTTAACATACATTCATTTCAGATAGCAAGAAAAAATAATTTCTTTTATAAGCCCTGAGAATTTAATTTGAATTTGAGAATTAGTTTAGTTTAGTGCACGGGAGGCACTCAGAAACCTAATGTTTTCTTTAAGTAAAACCTGTGGCTAAGAGAAGGCTTGACTGATTTCCACCAGAAAACCATCTTATATAAATTTTACTCTATGTGACTCTAGCTATTTTCTATTTTCTTAGTTTTTATAATACTTTGTCCCTGTTTTAGTTTTCCAGATATACATATATACATATATGTATAGATATAATGCATAATATGCATTATATGGAACACTACATATATTACAGTTTTCAATGAAATGAAGTATTTATTCTGCTTCAATTGATTGTGTAAGTTGGAGCTATAAATTCAAGTTAAGAGCGTGTTGCTGTTGCCTTTGCCATCAGAGTCACTGGACTGCAAATGCTCCTCCTCTGCCAGAGTTTAGCTTTGCTTTGTTCAAGTTAAGGTATTACTATGTAGTCTAGAGTGACCTCCAAGTAACTGTTCTCCTGCCTTCCTCTCCTGATTTCTGGCATTACACGAATATGGCACCAGACCAGCCTGGCACATTATGTTTTTGATGCTTTTATGCAGCTGTCTGCTTTTTGATAGGGTAGCTTTGCAACCGGGCCAGCTTCACACTCCTTCGGACTTTGCTGCTTTAGCTTGCCTTAAACTCACGATCTGCAGGTCTTAGCCTTTCAAATGCTGGGCTTGCAGGTATGGGTCACCAAAAATGGCAAAATGGCTGCATTAGCCCATTCTTCCGTTTGCTTAGCACACTCTCAAAGCAACCTGTACTTGCCCCTTTCGACATTTAAATGATTTGAATTAAATAATGACTTGTGAATAGGTGGACCTATTCTACCACAAACATCTGAAGATTCGAGTTGTACCTGTCTCTAAGTGGCTGTTCCAAGTAATTTGGGATATATATATCTATATGTCTGATGTGAGAGAGTAGAGCCTCCATGAGACCTCCTTAAGACTCCTGTCTTTTCTACCGTCTTGTCCTATTCTGTATAATTTTCTTACATAATTACATCTACGCACTTTGGGGTATATTTGGTTTGCAAATTAAACCATTTCACTCACACACACACACACACACACACACACACACATGCACACAGACATGCACACGTATACATACATAATTTGTTTTGCTCACGTATACTCTCTCTCTTTTTTTCATAAGAATGTTTTAAACACTAGGGACTGACTGTTTTATTTATTTTTTTCTATTTGTACTCTTTAGCAGAATGCTTAGCAAATGACA
>JADRCD010197433.1:8961-31383 GCA_019843815.1 Montemys delectorum | reverse complement strand
CACACACACACACACACACACAAACCACATACCCACACACCACATACTCACACACATACACACCACATACTCACACACTCACACACACACTTATACTCACACACACACTCACACACACACACTCACACACTCACTCACTCACACACTCACACACACTCACATACACACACTCACACACCCTCACACACACTCACATACACACACTCACACACTCACACACACACTCACATACACACACTCACATACTCACACACACACTCAAACACACACACACTCACACACACTCACACAACTCACACACACACACACTCACACACATACACACTCACACACACATTCACATACACACACACACACACTAAAAGAAAATACACTTTTTTTTTAAATGAAGAAGAAAAAAAAACTGTTGTTGTTTTAATCTAGTATTGTCTCTCACATCTGGAGTTGGCTCACTGCGTTCCAGAAGTGTATTAAACTTATTTGTTTGTAGCATTATTCTCTGCTACTGTAGAAGTATTCTCTGCTCCTTCATAGATAGTTCTGGAAGCTTGGCTTAATTTAGTTCTGTACTTTAGGTGACTTCATCAGCAGTGCTGTCCCTTCCTGTTGGATTTCTCCTGTAGGCAGAAACTTAGGCATGTTCTGTGAGGGTCTCATTGTTATCACCACGTTCCATCACATAACAGCTTCAGTACCCCTGGATAGTCAATGGTCCTGGGTCACACATTCAATGAACTTTTTTGACTGTAACTTTATGGTTTTTATTCCTTCTTCTTCACAGGGAGCTAGTGTAAGACTCTGTTGAGCTTTTTACTGGGGACCCTCCCCCGCAAGTGAACAATGTGGAGCTGGGGATTGATGCAAAAGCAAGAGGAATTTGTTGTTACAGTGCGCTGAGGTCATCCCAGACCCAAAGGTGAGGCGATGACCCTGAGCGGCCCATTCTGGCGAGTTTTTATACAGTTTCCAGGGGAGGAATAGAGCATCAACAACTAAGCACAATATGATTGGTGGAACAGTGCACCCTTTAAACTGATTGGTCTTTTGGGAATGAGGTAGTAGAGGGTTAATCAACCTCTCCCTTCTGGCCTACATACTCTCTGACCTGTCTCTTCCAGGACGGAAGGAGTATCTGGTGGAATTTTCCAATGGCTCTGAGCTGACTTCTTCGCTAGAAATATTTTCGTGTGAAGAAAAAAAAAATCTCTAGCACATTTTATTGAATTTATAAGTTAAGATTATTAGGATGACAATACATTGTATCTAATTTCTACAGGCTCATGTATTTGAACCCTTGGTCTCCAGCTGGTGAAATTGTTATGAAAGATAGTAGAATCTTTGTGGCCATCTGAGTTGCCTGGCTGCAGATATAGGCTACTGGGGGTGGGGAGGGCAGCCAATGTTATTATTCTATGTCTTCTGACTCACCCAAATGTGAACCATTTATATTGCAAGCTCCTATCCCTACAGATCTCGCCTCCTTTAGGTTGTTCCTGTCAAAGTTTGAAGCAACTCCATCAAGGTAGGATCACTATCTGTCTAAAGATGTGTACCGAAGGTCACTTGAGTTAAAGGTACATATAATGAGATAGTGCTTTGCAATCTAGAAGGTTCTTTAAGACAATAAACAGAAGTGAGCCACATACTGTGTTTGGGGAAAATAAGCTTTCTCTGTGTTTTCCTTCCTACTTCTCTGCCCCACCAGCAGTCAGACCCCTGCTGAGCTCCAGTTGAAAGTCTCTATCCTGTCTCACAGGTCTCAGCTCTTCCAGCCTCTGTATCTTTGCACTCCTTCTTTTCTCTAGCCTTCTGGGAAGACCCCCCACCCCGGCCTTGTTGCTGCAAGGCCACTCCTGCTTCTCCCAGAAGAATGCACAGGTCTCTCTTGTAGATGGCCTGGGCTATGGATCATGGTGTCTTTATTTCACAGTGATAGATAGTGACGAGGTGAGCTACGCAGAAAAGGTGAAAAAATTCTAGCTGCTTATAAAATCAGTTGATAAGTCACTGCCGAATGCATTTTAATTGATTTTCCTTCTGCAATCATTGCTGCTGTTAGAATCTACTTTCTATTTCTTAACTCAGGAGAGTGATGGGGGGCGGGTAGCTCCCTCAGGACTGACTGCTGCTCTTGATGTGAGAAAATCTGTGCATATTTTTAAACGGTGTGTTGTGGGCAAAGACCTTTGAAACCAATCTGTAAATGACGCTGGGAACGCCTGATGAGTTTGATGGAAGATTCTGACTAAAAAGTCATGACCCTTGGCCCTAAAAACAATTCAGCCTCATCAGGGACCAGGACACTGCTTAAATCTCTCTTTGAAGTGACCAGAGAGATGGCTCAGTGGTTAAGAGCACTGGATGCTTTTGCAGATGACCTACCTGGCTTCAATTCCCAGGACCCACATGGTAGCTCATAACCGTCCGTAACTTCGATTCTAGGGGAACCAATGCTCTGCGTATATGTGGTGAACATACATGTGTGCAAGCAAAACACTCATTTACAAAGATATGGTTTTAAAGAATATTTCCTTATCTTATAAATCATTTTGAGGCAGTTTTCTTTATATCGCAAGGTCTCAGAACAGCTTAGTTTTCGCTGAGGCTTAACTGCTTGGCAAAGCATAAGCCTCTATTTCCCTTCACCCCCTAGGAATCCAGCATAGAGACGGACACTGTGATATAGATGGTATTAGTTAACACATCTGCACCTCAGCATGGCTTGGATCGCTGTGTAGACCAAGGTTGGGGGTTGCCAGTCCTAAGTCCTTGTTGTTCTTACAGTCTGCTTTATTGGTGATCAGTAAATAGGACTGGAGAGGTGTTTTAGAGGTTGAGGGCATATACCATTCTTGCCAAGGATCAGAATTTGGTTCCCAGCACCCACCTTAAACGTTCACCAATCTCTTATAAATCCAGCTCTAGGCTTCCTCTGGCTTCCTTTTTCTGTTTTATTCAAGTGCCCACACTCCCACCCAGACACAGACTGACTGAGCAAATTATATATTTAGGAATATATATCAGTATACACATGCATATTGTATATGCATCTGACAACAATTAACAGGGGCAAAAGAGATCATGAATTTGAAAAAGAGCAAGAAGGATTATATGGGGAGGAGGGGAAGGGAGAAATGATATAAATTATAGTCTTAAAAATACAAAAAATAATTTTGAAACACACATACTTCAAAGGAAAAAAATAAATCTAAGGATAAAGTTAAACAAATAGCTCACAAGGGATAGTGTTGGGAGTCTTGCAGATGGTTGTTCATAGTGTGTCCTGTCTAGTGGTTGGGGAGTGAAGGGGTCTGCCTTGACTATTCTGTAGCTCTCTCAAGAACGAACGCCATTCTCCACACCTCAAGTGCTTCTGGGCCTGTGAGCCAGGCAGCAAGGCACTCTACCAGACAAAACATAGATGTTTCCCCTCTTGAAACATCTTCTCTCCAAGCTGCTAAGACCCTGGTTACTCTGGTCCTCAATCGCACTCATTGGACAATGACCTGTGCCCTGCAGTCACCTATTGCCATTCGGAACTAAAGTTTGTTCCCCTCCCTCATTCACCCTACACTGATTTTTCCATCTCTGTGATTTGACGTCTTTCGCTCCGGTAGCTTGGGCATAAATCTCTGTGTTCATACTCTACCCTCGTTTCCCCGTTCCTACCTGCCTTTATTAGTTCTAATTATCAATTTGACACAACCAAAAAAATCACTTGAGGAGAGTGTCTCAAGGAGGGACGGGAGTGTCTGTGTCAGGTTGACCTTCGAGCATGTCTGTGGAGCACTCACTCTCTTGATTGTTTGTTGATCAAGAAGGACTCAGACTTCGAGTGGGCAGTACTATTCCCTTTTTTGGAGTCGTGGACCATTGAAGAGTGAAGGAGACTAGGCAAAGCACCAGCCCATGTGCATCCCATAGTCTCTGCCCCCCAATTATGGCTGCGATTTGGCCAGGTCCCTTAAGTTCCTGACACCGTGACTTCTCTCCTGTGATGAACTGCAATCTGGAATTTGAGCTAAAAATAAACCCTTTCATTCAGTTTCTTTTTGTCAGGGTGTTTCCCTTTTTCTTTTCTTTTCTTTCTTTCTTTCTTTCTTTCTTTCTTTCTTTCTTTCTTTCTTTCTTTCTTTCTTTCTTTCTTTTTTTCATCACTACCAAGAGAGATGAAGCCAGAGCAATGCCCAATCCATGAAAAAATTTTACTGGGATTTTATGTACGATGTACTCAGGACCACAATAATTTCAGAACACTTCTACCCACTGGCTATCTCTCATCCACACTACCTTCCCCCATCAGTGTCTGTGATAAAGTCTCACGAGATTCCCACCTCTACACCCCTCCCTCCCTTCCTGTCTTTTTACCTTGCTCTTGCTTCAACCATCTCTGACTATTACTGCAAATCAATCCTATGCGTGTTAATTATGTTGCCCTCATCTTGTAAGTCCCTCAAAGGTCAACAGTAGGGAGTAGGGAGTGGAAGTGACCCACAGATGCAAGCATGGCGAATCCTCTTGGAGTATGTCTGCCAGCTCTCCATGCTCACCTACTGCCTTAGACCCAAGCTCCCTGGATGTCAGCCAAACTGGTCTAGATGGAGCCCCAATGCCCAACCTTGCTCACCTTGCCCCAGCACCTCCATTCATACTTTTCCCTCTGCCTTGACCCCTGGAGACCCCCCCCCACACACTTACTCACAGCCTTCAGCCCCTCTCCCTGCAGTAATGGTTTTCTGAGTTCCTTCCCTGACTCAAGATTTGCAGATTATTAACATTATTCCTTATTTACCCACTTGGTCCTACTCGTCCCTAAAGGTAAGCATTGTAATTTGGTGTCTTAGGCAGATACCTGGCTATTTCCATGGCACTAGAAGAACACAGAGTCCATGAGGGAAGTTGCTGAACAAAAGGACTCACCAAGACACCCGGGAAGTCTTGTAGAAAGCAATTGGTTAAGTCGTTTGGGTGAATACTTACCAAGAGTTAAAGGACTCTGAGTGAGCACTTTCTAAGCCCCGTGTCTTGCCGTATTTATCTTCTGGGATTGACTTATGTTGCTGGGATCCGAAATGATGTCTGTAGAAAACAGTCTTCCAAAAACATTGTTAATGTGTCCCTGTCTTTTCTGGCTGGCTCTCACAGAAGTCAAGAGGAGTGCATTTAAACTGCAAATGTATTGAAATGGTATGCAGAGGCTTAGAGAGGGAGGGGAGATCTCAGAACCTCTCAGTGCACAGAGTAATTCAGGAAATGGTTTATAGGGCTGAGCAGTTTCCTCAAGGTGATGCAGCTAGAGGAGCCAATTAGGACCATTTCTTACACCGCCGCTGGAGACAGCCCCCCCAGGAAAAATGGATTCTAGTCCTCCCCATAAAAAGTAGATGGCCACATACTAAAATCGTTGAGAACCAAAACCAGCATACTGCCCGTCCTGTGCTAAATAAACAGCCTTGAGACGGGGCACATTTTCCTGTTCTTTTATTAAATAACACTCAGAACAAGCTCAATTTATCTGCTTGCTCCAGAGAATGCAGAAGGAACCTTCGCAGGGAAACCAAAGCAGCTTACTTCTGGTGATTTATGAGTCTCCCCTTGAGACTCTCCAGGATGGTTTGCAGCGGCTATGTGCCCTCCAATCTGAATTCTCGGATTTCTGCCTTGGGTATCCAACAGTCCTGGTAAAAGCTTTGCAAATCCTCCCTGACCCTTGCCATGGACCAGACTCCATTTGCTTTATAGGATGTCATGTTGGATCCGGACATGAAACTGTGGACTGTGCATTGCATCGAGTCTCTAGGCCTAGCTGATGGACACTTTAGCGAAAGCCACCGGTCAGTGCTTGCTTCTGACACACAGGCTCAAACGTGCTGGATGGGGAGCCAAAGGTCCATGCTTTCAATTCAAGCTTTCTCCATCCTTTCTCAGTGTTGTGGGAGTTTTGACCTGCATCTATTTTTCTCAGACAAACCCCTTTCTCCAGGTTGTCAGCTTTAAAATACCTGAGGTCGACTCTTACCCTCTGAGTAGAAATCAGAAGGGTAAATCAAGACATTCACCACACACAGTCGTAGAACTGTGTGTGTGTGTGGGGGTGGGTGGGATGGGTGGGGTGGGTGGGAGGTGTGCTTTCCATTTTTATATCAATTATGCAAACCATGGATTCTGGAAGCAGGCTCTCTTTCTCTGGTTTTAAGCTCATACATTAGTGAGAAGTTGAGTCATGTGTATGGAAGAGAACCTGTAGGTGCTGGTGTGTTTGACTGTAGATGTGGATTTTGTAATGCAAACTTACTATTCCTTTTAGAAGTAATGTTGTGTTGTAAAAATATATTTTTAAAAAATCCTGGCACAGGATACTTTCCCACCTTAGACTATTTATGTTCCTGAATGAAAGACACATATATAGTCTTTACATTTTAATATGTCTTTAGTAGTATAATAGCCAGGCAATTGCTTACCCATCAACAATGTCTCTATAAATTCTTTGAGAATTGAAAATAATGGATTTTGATCATATTCTCCCTCTCTCTCCATGCCTCCCAAGTCCACCCTCTCTATCCTCCACTCCCTACCCACCCAACTTTGCATTTTCTCTTGTTTTTATTCCCTGTTGAGTCCAACTTGTGCTGTTCAATTCCTCTTGGGTGTAGGACTTGCCCTGGAGTGTGGTCACCCTACTGGGGGTCACACAACCAAAGAAAACTAACTCTCGCTCTCTCAGCAGCTATGAAACATCAGGAGGAGCTGGACTTCTCAAGCCCACCTCCTCACACCCCATGCTGGGATTTTGTCTGGCTTGAGCTCACAATGGTCTTATGAGTGCACTGTGAGTTCACATGTGGAGCTTTCCTGCTGTGTCCACGGAGCACTGTTTCCTGGAGGTTATCTACTGCCTACTGGTTCTTTCAAGCTTTCAGAGGAAGAGACCCCTTTTTTTTTTTCATGATCCCTGGTCCTTGAAAGAAGGGATGTGCTTTGTATGCCCCATTTAGGGCTGAACATTCCACAATTTTTTTATTTCCCCCCCCCCCCCCCCGTTAAGTAGGGGAGGGTCTCTGCATTAATTGCTGTCTGCAAAAAGAAGCATCTCTAATGAGGGATGAGAGGTGTTCTGCAGTATGGGTTCAGAGTAAAGGCACTGGGAGTCATTTTAATGCAATTTCCATTTAATTTCTATTTAGCAGAATAATAACAGTAAGCTCTCTGTCAAGGGCCGGTGACCTGTCTTGCAAAGTTTTAAATCACAAGAGCCCAGGACTTTTTAGATGAATGTGGTTAGTGCATTCTAAATCAATGATTACTGGGGTGGGAGGATGGCGTCTTTGTACTTTGTTATTCAGCCCTCACAAAGCCAGGTGTGTCACACACAAAGACTCAACAATGCTGCATGGACAAAAGAGGAGCTGTACACCATCAATGTCAGGAAAATACAAACCCATACCAAAGAGTTAATTTTAGTTGACCAGGGTGTTTGGACAAGGGACACATTGCATGACATTCATGATAGTTATAGATCTCTAGAACCTCTATGTAAAACAGTCCCCCCCCTTTGGATTTGTTTATTTCATATATGTAAGTACACTATAGCTGTCTTCAGACACCCCAGAGGAGGGCATCAGATCCCATTACAGATGGTTCTGGGCCACCATGTGCATGCTGGGAATTGAATTCAAGATCTCTGGAAGAGCAGTGCTCTTAAACACTGAGCCATTTCTCCAGGGCCTAGAAAGCAGATTTTTAACAACTAAAACTGGGATGGATGTGAGTGATGGAATGAACTAATGAAGTAATGCTTCCTCCGGGTATAAAGTCCAGAGGAGATGAAATCAAGGCGTCAAAGAGACATCTCTACTCCCAGGGTGGGCACAACATTGTTCATGATAAGCAGAATATATTCTATTTGTCTTTCTGTTGCTGTGAGAAAACATCCAACCCAAAGAAACTTAGAGCATTAAAGGTTTCTTTTAGCTTATAAGACACAGTCCATCACTGAGGGAAGTCAAGACAGGAACTTTGTGACAGGCCTGCTTGCTGTCCCATGTAGCATTAACCTCATTTCATAGCTAAGAAGTAACTCATTTTATAGCTAAGAAGGACTTCAGGAACTGTAGAGGATGTTGCTTGTTGGACTGGAGGTCACCTTAGGCTCTAGCTAGTACTCCTATACAGTTTGGGATCACCTGTCTAGGGGATGACGCTGCCCAGAGTGGGATGGATAGTCTCCCATCAAAGAACAATGAAGACAATTCCCCACAGACATGTCCATAGGTCAGTCTCCTCTACATAGTTCCAGAATAAGGACTCTCGTCCCTGATAACTCTACATTGCATCAAGTTGACAGTCTAAACTAACCAATACCTTTCCTGGGAATGGATAACTTATTTCTTCTTGTCATTATGGTCTAAACAATACCATGTACTGAACATTTGCATAGTATTTATATGGCATTGGGTACAAAGTCACCCAGAGATGATTGAAGTGTACAGAAAAATATGTACAGCCTACAGGCAGATCCTTGCAACATTTTAAATCGGAACATGAGCACTCATAGACTCCAGTATTGTCTAGGGGAGGCTGCAAATTTGGTCTGTGTAGGTACAAAGGCTGACTGCATAAAAGTGGAAAATTGGAGGCAAGTGTCTGTAACTTGTAATCATTGAGTGGGGGAGAGGTTTGTGAGAGATGGGCTTATCTGTGGGTGGTGTCTTTCCATGTGTGTATAAGAAGATGTGCTCTGCCCTAGGTTTTGAGGCAGAAACTTACACTGAGCCTGAATCTTCCTTATTCTCCTAGGGTGTCTGGCTAGCAAGTCTCAGGGTTCTGTCTGTTTCTGTCTCTCCAGCGTTGGGATTACAAACATGTACCCCTATGCTTGCCATTTGATGGGAGGGTGGAATTCTGGGGGACAGAACTCGGGTATTCATGCTTGCATAACCAGCACTTTACTAGGGTCATCTCCCTACACCCTAAGTTACAGTAATTCCCAGAAATAAAGGCCTATGTATTAAAAATCAACATTGCTCCTATCTTGGCAGACTTACAAAGACTCTGGTCCTGTTTGTTTTTTGTGTCTCCCTAACACACTCCTTTAGGCCCAACCTTTTACCTTTCCTCTCACTTCCTTCTCTCCTCCCCTCCATCCTTCCTTCCTGTCTCCATCTTTGCTCCTTCAGCCTTGGGGAGCATTCTTGTCTCTCTTGTTTCCTAAGATCTAGTCTTTAACTTTGTTGTATTTATCTGTCTGTACATTAACTGTTTATCTCATCCCATTTTAAAATATAAATTCATTAAGGGCAATGACTGCTTTCTATTTGGGTCCATATCGAAAATGCTCAGTTGGCAGGATGAAGCTTGTCCTGTCTTTACCATCCAATAGCTGATTTACTGGGCAGCTCTCTTCTGGGTACTCTAGTGCAGATAAAAGAAGACCAGCTCCTTTAGAAGATGGAGTCTGATTCTCATGCCAGCCATGAACTCAAGATTTCCATTCAACTGAGGCAGAGGGCATTAGCAATTTCCAGTCTCCTTGGCATGCTTAACTATTTCAATATTTCATTATAATAAGAGAAAATACCCAAGCCAAATCTTTCAAAGCTAATGTTGAGAGTCCTCTGCACTTGGGAGATCAATTCCTGAAGGTGATTCCATTCTGTTATCTCTATTTCCTTAAACATTTCAAAGTCCATTCCTTCGGCCTAGTGTCTGTAGTCACTATTGACTTTTTATTATAAAATTGTAATTTTTCATTCTTTTCCACTCCCAACAGTTTTAGCATAGATTTGCCTTTTCTCTAATGCTATCAGAACAATGACACTGATGATACAAAAATTCTATAGCTATTATTTCATAAAGACAGTTTGAGACACTTACCTTACAACTGTTATTTTTCATTTAATTAGATATTTTTTGCCCCTTTCACCATCCTCATCCTTCAATATAATAAAAGTTAGTGTGTCTGATTCTTATTTAATACTTTAGGATTTGCCCCCCTCCTGTGCTCTGTAATTTTTTTAATGTTGACTCCATTCTTTAAAACTATTTTGCAACTTATCTGAGGTTTGTGTGCCCTGGAACTTGTCTGGTATAAGACTATTGGCATTCCCACTTGATGCAGGAATCTCTGGAAAAGCCAAGTCCTGGGGCTCAAAGACCCAGAGCTCAGTGGAATGTTCAGCCCTAAATGGAATGTATAAATCACACTGCTTCCCTCAAGGATAACAAGAGTTCGATCCCCAGTACCCACACAGTTAGAGAATTGACTTCTACAACTTGTTCATACGCGTGCACACACATGCACACACACACACACACACACACACACACACACACACACACACGCACACCTTTTAAAATTAAAAACATACATAGATTCACATGAAACTGGGTGTAATGGCACAGGCCTGTCATCCCAGCTACTCAGGAGTCTGAGGCAGGAAGACCACAAGTTCCAGGCCTTCGTGGGCTACAAAGTGAATTTATGGCCAGTCTAGACAACTTGGTGAGACACCGTCTCAAAGCAAGTGATACAAAGAACACCGAGGTGTAGCGCAGTACTAACATACCTGCTCATCATGAGCAGGGTTGTGGCTTGAGTCCACATTCTGCAAAAATCAAAGAAAAATCACATGAAACTGCTAGGAGCAATAATAAAATAAGCAAACGGAAAAAGTAAAGGATATCAGATATTAATGGAGGAGAGCTGAACTAGAGCCATAGAGGGAGAAAGCATAATATTGGATTTTGTTTGTTTGTTTATCTCACCCTGTTTATTAGGCAGGTTATGTCAGTGGTGTTAAAAGGATATAACAGTCAATAAAACAAGGCTCATCAAACTCTTAATGGGCTGAATGAATACATGTTTTTTAAAAAATTAACTTCAATAGTATAAAACTCACGTCATCAATTATCTCCCACAGCATTTTTATTGAGTGAAACACCCTAATTCAATTGCAAATTTAACTGAATTAACAAGCAGTACGCAACAAAACTGAATTTTATTTTAAAAAATGTTTTCATTCAGTTAATAGGGCAATTACAATTAATGTTTTAATTTTCAAATTTAATTCAGATCACATCTGAACTCAAGTAGGCATAATAATGGAGCTGAGCTAACAGATATTCTAAGAATGAAATTGGTAGTTTATGAACTGCCTAAGGTTTAAGTACTGGTTAAGTGTGGGTTGTTATTACTTTTATAAACAAAGAATGCTAGTGTTCTAATGAAGTTCAGAGTCATGCCATTCTTAACCCTGCATGGCTTTTCAAAGGCTGTGTCATTTCTAGGAAAACCAGGTTAGGCATTGACTCTTTAATGCAGGATTTGTGGAAATGTGTTCCTTTCCACAGTGGATTCTGTTGCAACACTGGGGGTTAGAACCCCAGGAGAATGAGAAAGTTCCTAACAGTTGGTCCTCAAAGATACTCCTATAGCTTAATCTCCTAGTAACATCTGTACAAGAGAACCCTTGGCAGGCAGTAAGTGTAGGGAAACTCGGAGGTCAAGATATGCCAAGACCAAGTACTCGGCACAAAGGAAATTTACTTGCCCCAGAGGGACAGAGGTCAGGGAATAAGAGACAAAGACAGAAGACAGAAAGTGAAAGAGAAGAGAGAGAGAGCGGGGGGGGGGGGTAGATATTTGTCTTAGAGGACAAAGGATGGACTCTGGATAGAGAAGGGACAGACGTGGCTCATTGGTAAATGGCAGTTTAGAAAGATAAAGGGGGAAAACCCCTGCGTGGTGGTTTGAATATGCTTGGCCAATGGGAAGTGGGACTATTGGGAGGTAAGGCCTTGTTGGAAAAGATGTGGCCAAGTTGGAGGAAATGTGTCACTGTGTAGGTGGGTTTGAGATCTCTAGAGAAAATATGAACAACACCAATGGAAACAACTCAGTTGAAATGTGAATATTCACATTGTGAGGATACATCCAAATAAATTGTTTCCCCAACAAATTAAAGTGAATTACTTTTTCTAAATTTAGAATTAGTTCAAGGGATTGTGATATTAGCTTCCACTGAAGTTTTGTACCCCAATATTAATACAGTACCCTACATAAATGACCCAGTTAAAAAGAGAAACTCAATATTTTCCTTATAAATTTGAAAAGTTGTGCAACAAAAGCTGCAATGTAAGCACGGGATTCTCACCCACACCCAAGTGCTCCCAATATAATAACTCTGAGACTGAATTATTATGAATAAATGCCTAGGCTAATAGCTTTGGCTCAGTTCCTCTAGTGTGTAACTCAATCATCCTGTTTAAACTAGTCCAAATCATGTTGCTTGGCTAGTTATCTCTCCTTCAGTTTCATGCAACTGTCTTTCTCAAGCATTCTGGGACAAATTTCCCCCACCATACTCTCTACCACAAGTCTCTCTACCCCTTGCTGAATGTCTTACCTTCTAGTCCTATCTCAGCTCATTGACCAGTCAGCTTTTCATTGACAGGTGAATGCTTTTACACAGTACACAAGAGATTATTTCTACACTACAGTTTAAATTAAGAGTGTGCCACCTCAATGAATAATAAGATTCATTTCAGATCCCCATCGTTTCCATTACCTGGTAACCATTGAAGGTCATTTGAATGAGAATCATTACCCACAGGCTCAGGTGTTTGAACACTCAGTCCCCAGCAGGTGGTGCTATTTGAGGAAATTTTGGAACCTTTAGAATTTGGAGCTTGGCTGGGGAAGTTTGTCACTTGTGGGCTCTGAGGGTCTATAGCCTGCCTTACTTCTAATTTGTTCTCTCTCTCCTCTCTCCCTCTCCCTCTCTTTCCCTTTCCTTCCCCCTCCCCTTCCCTCTCTCTGTGTCTGTCTGTGTCTGTGTCTCTCTGTGTGTATCTGTGTGCTTAGTTCTTGGGGATAAGATGTGAGCTCTCAGCTTCCTGCCTCTTGCTACCAATCCTCCCTCATCCTCCACAATAGACACTTGTCTCTGGAACTGGAAGCCTAAATAAATAAGTAAATAAATAAATAAACAAATAAATAAATGCTTTTCTTCCATTATGATGTTTGAGTACAGCAACAGAAAAAAAAAGCTAGTACAATTATTAATTAATGTGTTTCTTCCTCTGTGGAATTTCTAATTCTGGATATTTCATGAAAACAGAATTTGATGACCTCTGATTCTTTGGGTAAATCTGGCTCCATTCAATTAGTGCAGTATTCTCAAGTTTCACCTGCATCAGAACATGTTAGCCTTTAATTTCTGCATGCAGATGAGTCTATCAGTTAGTTGATAGATATTTAAGCTTTCTACATACTCTACTAACAATGTGCTGTGAACTTCTGTGTACAGTTTTTTTTGTGCAGCTGCGTGTACGTATATATACACATATATGTATATACCTTTTATATATTTCTTCTTTTTATGTGCTTTTCTGCGTGGTATGTCTGTATATGCATGTCTACAGGTATGTGACTACACACATGTAAGCAAGTGTGTGTGTGAAAGCTCGAGGCTGATATAGGAGACTTACCCCAATCCCTCTTCTACTTTATATCTTTTGAAGCAGGATCTCTCAAGCCAATCCAGAGCTCTCTAATATGTCTGGTCTCACTAGCTAGCTTGCTCCAGGAATCATTGATATCTATCTTCAAGGGCTGGAATTATGGGTAGGCTGTCACAGCCACCCACCACTAATATGGATTCTAAGGATCTGAGTTTGGATCCTCTGGCTTGTGGAATAAGCATGTTCACTTATAAGCCATCTCCCAAGTTAAATCCCTGTATATTTTTAAGTAACTTTTTTACTCCTGTCAAGACTGAAGTATATGCAGTTGTCCACCATGGTTAGGTTTTGCTTTCAGTAAGCTAAAAATCTTTTAATACTTTTAGTTGACTGACATCAATACAGTTCAAGTATTTATAATAAGCAGATGGATTGTTCTCAAAATTGCATCAATACGGAAAATTCTATTTTCATTTCCTGGACATTTTTTAATGTTGAGAGTAGAGAATATTGTTAGACATAATTGAAATCTCTGCCCAATTGTGTCACTGAATAATGAAAACCCTCTCATGCATCCAGACTTGGTAATATTTAATTTAAAATATTGTGATGATTCATTCATTTGGTTTTGTGCCTTCTAATTATCGTCAAACATTGCAACAAAAAGATGAATTTTCTGTGAAAATGAAACCTCAAATTCAATGAAAATAAAGAACCAAAATTCAAAGCGTGGGGGCCTTTGTTCATTGAAATGCAAAGTGAAAGGAGGTTTCCCTCAGAGCAGCGAGGCTGTCCAAAGGATCCAGTGCCCATGACTGTGTTCTCCATATCACAGTTTTTATCAGATTTCCACACTCACTGTGGTGGTCCAGTTACCTGAGGCATAGTGGGGTAATAAAGAGATGATGTGAATACAGTTCTGCCAATCACCTTGATGGTGGGACCTTCTGTCTACGAAAACATTTTGAGAGATATTTAATTGAAATGGGAGGACTCCTGCCCAGTGTGGGTGTCACCATCCCACACGCTAGGGTAACAGACTGAGCACTAGAGGGGGAAGCAAGCACCAGCATTCATCCCTTTCTGCTTCTTGACTGTGTGTGCCATGTTACTAACTGCCTCATGATCCTGCTACCAGGTCTTCTCCACAGGGGTAGACTAGATGCTGTCCTGCTGTGAGCCAAAGTACATTTGTTCTTGAGTTGGTTTTGCTTGCTATTTTGGCACAGCATCAACAAAAGTAACTAACATAGATGATGAAGACTCTCAGAACCCAGGGGACCACATTGAGATATAAATATGGGGAGGAAAGAGAAGAACCCTGAGGTCACTGTCCTCTTCCCCAGTACGGTGTTCTGTCTCTCAATGCTACACACCCTGTAGAACCTCAGTGTTAGACACTGGAAGAAGGCTTCAGCAAGTCACCCAGTGCGCAAGTAACATCTAAGGAAATAATTTGGAGTGTTTCCCTGGAACATTCTGGAAACAACTTTTTTAGCATCTACAGGGAGTAGCTACCCTGAATTGATTGAGATACAGAGGTCTCTATTCTCAGTGAGCTACAATAAACAGACTGAGAACTCAAAACTTAACTTCAGATAATTGTTAAGGTTATGAAGAAAATTAGGTGGAGGTTGAGAGTCCGTGTTAGGCAAAGCTACTTTAGATTTTGGTTTAAAAGGTTTATTTCTGAAAAAGCCACATGGGTTTGACATTCCATCAGAAGTTGTAGCTGGCACAAAGGGTCTGTGTTGGGCTGAGGGATGGGAGTTAGATCTTCATTCCTGGAAGGGATCTAAGGAAGTGACTATGAAACTAAGTCAGCTTTCCATCGGATTGCCATGATTTTATTGTTTTTTTTTTTTTAAGGACGACGTACTGGTCCATAGATAAATGGTTGCTGGGTAGGAAAAGCTAGGAAGCTGTTGCCAAGTAACCAGGAAAGTGTGAACTTAGGTCGGAGCAGTGAACATATCCCTACAGACGAGTCCATTTGCAGCAGACAGGCATTGCACAGTAAGGGTCACAACATAAGACCTCACTGTGTGGAAGCTGAATGAGGTACTTCGAATAGGTGGTGCCCATAAGAAGTTGCACCAAAGAAGTTGACTTGCTCAATCTAGCATCCCTTCATCCTCTATTGTATCACTGCAGAGAGGTCTGGGGTCTCTTAAGGTAAGGCATCCATTGGGTCCATCAACAGATAGCAAGTAGAAGTCAGGCTGGTTATCGGGAATAAGATATGTGCCTGTTAGGGTCTTGGTCTTTGTAGTATTCTGGTGTTTGCCACTGTGCTAAATGTTTGAGAGAAGCAATTCAAATAGTGGAAAGATTCATATTGGCTCATGGTTTCAGACTCTTCTTTCCAAGGTGAAATAAATCCATTGCTTTGGGAACAAGAAGAGGTAGGATATTCCTGTAGTGGGACTTGTGGTAGAAGCTGCTCATCTCAATATAGTCAAGAAGCAGAGCAAGAGTCTGGCAAGAGGGAAGAGACATGGGACAAAATATATGCTTCAGAGGCCTGCCACCATGTTCCCAAGGCCCCATTCACTGCCCTTTCTACCACTTCCCAATAACGTCCCAAATTAAGGATCCATCAATTCATATCATGATCATGATCTACCATTCATGAAGTTGAAGTCTTCATGGCACAGCCACCCCTCAGAAATGCCATCTATGAATCTGCTTGCTGCTGAGACCAAGACTGCCATGAGTAAGCTTTTAAGAAAGAGGTTTTGATTACTTATTTATTTTTTATCTTACAGGTATATGTGTCTGTGTTCTTGTGCCTACAAGATATGTATGCATGTTTGGGCACATGCCTTATTGAAGCCAAAGGTTGACCTCAATAATTTTCCTTAAACCCTATTTAACTCATTTTCTGGGCCAAGGTCTCTCACTGAGTTCACTAATTTGAATAAACTGGTGGGACAGCAAGCTGCAGGGATTCTACTGTCTCTGCCTCCTCAGGCACAGGCATTTAATACTGGCAATGACTTTCTTGTACGGGCACTGGAGATTAAAAAAAAAAAAAAAAAAACAACCCAGGTCCTCATAATTTAGCATCAGATACTTCACAGATAAAGCCATCTCCCTGACTCCTTGAGGGAGACATTTGATATCTGTTTTGTGACAAAACCTTCCTGGGGAGATGCAAAACATGTACCCTCCCTCCCACACACACATCTATTCACCACAGATAGAAAGTCCAAGACAGACTGACGTATGGATACCACCAAAGTCCAACTTGGTGAACCAATGAGTTTTATTGGACTGACAGCAATATAGGTGAAGAGTTACTTCCAGAAGCAGAAGTGACTCAAAGTTAGCTGCATCATCAAAGCCCACTCCAGTATGGATGACAGCTCTCCCAAACTGAAAACCCGGAGCACACTGCACAAACTGTAGGCAGCTCAACAGGTTAGACAGTGTCCTTTCCAACTAAGTAAGTTGGTCTAAATCTCTACCAGGTAGCTAGGTTGTTTTGATTTCTTCCAGGCACTTCATCTGGTCTCAGAGTCCTCCTTGCAGCTTGGCTTGTCTGAGAGTAACTCTCACAGTCTTTATTGTTTATTTTTGGGAGGGAGGAACCTAGTGAAACTGGTCGGGTTTCATGGACCTCCTGAAGATATTTTGAGTTCTTTACTTTCTGGCTCAAGAAGCTTCTGGTAGGATGGAATGTTTCAATCTCCAGAGAAACTGCTACACAATATTTAAGCCAGATAATACAATAGACAAAGCGTTAAAGGGCCTTGAAATAGTCTTTGTTAAGGGAAACCTTAGGAAAAAGCCAACATCCAGTATGTTAGATCAGTAAGCATGTAAATATTGTGATGAAAGCAGGGGGACTGTTCTCATCCCCTGAAGTACCATTTGGAGTGTTCAAAACTGCCATGGGAATCATGACAATCACACTAGTACCTTAGGCTGGGCTTTACAAATGCATAAAAGGAGATCTCAATGTTCAGACCCCCCCCCTACTAAACAAATACAAACAAACAAATAAAATCCATGAGCATTTCCAGTTATGGAATCTGGACACAAACTGCTCCTCTGATCCCCCTGTACAGCACAGAAAGCACCTGTGATTTCTGTCAGAACAATTAGCATCTGCCTGAGGCCTGTGAAAGGCCACACCACAAGCTGAGAGTTGTGCTTTGCTTGGGCGAACGTATTCCATCACATGACTCTGTGATTTTGAATATTTAAGGTGAGGGTAACCCTAATTCAATATCCTGCAAGAATTGGCTGTGATCATTGGTTTTATTTCAGGCAAATCATGAGCTGACGGTTGTGTCATTGAATAACATTGAACTACAGAATGACTCTCACCCCATTTTTAGTGCATCCTGGTGGAACAATTAGTTTGACATTTGGGGGATTTTTAAAACATCACTTGAGTGCTTTTTAATCCCCCTTTCATTAAGAGGAGAGCTAGCTTCATTTCAAGAGTCTTCACCATGGAACAATCTCTGGGATGCAATTTAATAACATCGGGCATGTTTTCCCTGGATCGACGCTCCTCTTGTCTCTTGTTTATGACAAGTAATAGCAATTTTCTATTCATAAGATAATATAAGGTATATTGAAAATAAATCAGCTCATGTGGATCCATTTAAAAATTATATGGTGAATAGGATAAAGGTTTTATAAATATTGAAAACTCATAAACCTGGCTACAGAGAGAAAGGCACAAAACTTGGGTGTATAATAGACAATGTTGAAGTTTGAGAAAAATGATAGTCTCCAGCCATTTTGGCTTCCTTTCTGTTGCTAAAAAAATAAATAAATAAAAAATAAAAAAAAGACCAAGAACAATTTAGGAGAAGAAAGGGTGTATTTCAGATTACAGCCAACAGTCATCATTGAGAGGAGCCAGAGAAGGAACCTGAGGCCTTGGAGGAGTGCTGCTTACTAGCTTGCTCACTCTGGCAGAGACAATTCCACATTTAAGATCCCCTCTTTCCCCAGATAACTCCAGTGTTGACGGCAACCACTCAGCATGCTTGGTTTACCAACTCCAGTACAGACTTTTCAGAATGTGGAAAGACATCTGCTAAAGCTAAGCTTTTGGTTATGGAGAGCAAAAGAAAGGTAGATGGTTAGAGAATCCAAGAAGCCAGAAACCGTGGCTCCAGGGCACAACCACGAAGAGTTCGTTGGTTTGCTTCCTTCTGGAAAACTGATTGCCACTTATGTCTAGTGGTTGAGGATTCAGACAGATGTCAATTAAAAGTAAAATGTGTCACTATTGATAGTTACTCTAGAAAAGCAAGCAAAACCACACATAGATGAAAAACCCTACTGCCACATAAAGCGAACTTGGATAGAGAGTCACCCAGGTGATTCTAGAGAACAATTAGACTTTGTTGTGGGTTGGCCTGATGCTGTTTGTATTCTGATATTAATTTCGTTTCCTCAAGAGGGGTTGCCCCTGACAAACAGCCATTAAGTACTCAGGTGATCTCAGGTGAACCTTCTCCCCATTTTAGCAGGTCAATAAAGGCAAGAGCCTGTGATTGGGCAGTGGAGGGGAAAGGTGGGACTGGAAGTTTGAGAATGATAGAGAGGGAGAGGAGGACAAGAGGGGAAGGAGAGAGGACAGAGGAAGAAGAGGAAGCCTCAGTGGACCAGAACCACATGGCCAGGAGAAACTGCAAGTGGCAAGGGGTCTTATAGCGGAGCAAGAAGTTCTAATAGTGTTATCTGCCCAAGCTAGGCATATAGCATATAACTATAATAACTGGATTGTATGTTTTTTTATATGCACTTACTGGGGTTGGAAAATCCAGCAACATATTCAAGGAACTAAAGCGAGAATTATCCCTCTTCCCAAATAAAGCAGAGTAACTGATTGATGAGGATATAATTTCTCCATACATACGACCTTGACAATGCTGGGTCTAGAAAAACCATTTTATGTTTATAATTTCCTTCTGAAGCTTGGTCCCTTCCCTTCCACCAGGGATAGAGTGTAATCCTGGAGCCCACCCGTGGAAGTGCTACTGACTTGGACTGATTCTACATCTCTAGGGGTTACTATGGGACGTTGCGTGAATACATCAAGTAAAGATGGAACCAGCATAATGAACACCTTACACCTTAAACCTGGGTTGTCACCTTCATGCGAGAATATTTAAGACCCTACTTTCCAGCAATTTGAAATATTTAATTCATTTCACTAGCTATAGTCACTCTACTGTGCAATATAATTCTAGAAATGATTTCTTCTATCTAAGCATAGCTTTGGGCTCATGGGCTAAATTCTTAGCTCTTTGTTCCTCGTTCTCTTCCTGTTTTCCAAAGTTCTAGAAGTCAGTTTTATGTATGTATGCATGTGTATATGTACTTATGTGTATGTGTGTGTGTACACATACATACATGCATATGTATGTATATATGTATTTATTGATTTATTTATTTAGATTTTACTTGTAAGTGTCTTTTCTTCCTCTGCTTTCTCTCACTTAACATAATCGATGTGGAGTCAATGGGCAGCTCGTTGTGGTAGACGCTGTGGTCTAGGCTGAGTTTAAGACAGTTCGATCCTATGGATTTGAGGCAGACATACAGTTTAGAGCACAGCATGGAAGGCCTCTGGCCGAGGCTTGGGAGTTAGCATTTGATAAAGGAATTGGCAAAGAGGGAAGCGAAGCAAGATCTCCCATCTGCCACACACTAGAGCCAGAGTGAGTGGTGGGGTGTGGAGACTCGGCAGAGGTGCAGAAGCCGTCCCACATACAGCAGTCCGCTAAGTATTTTAGTTTGTTTTCTGTGTTGGGATAAACTGCATGATCACAAGCAACTCTGGGAGGGAAGAGTTATTTTGTCTTACACCCGCAGATCCTGTGCTATCCTGGAGGGAAGCCAGGACAAGAATCTGGAGGCAGGAACTGAAGCAGAGGCCATGGAAGAATGCTGCTTACCACCTTGCTCCCGAAGCCATGGACAGGTACTGCTTCCTGGCTTGCTCCTCATGGCTTGGTTAGCCTGGTTCCTCAGAACCACCTGCCCAAGGATGGCACTACCCACCATGACCTGGGCCTCCCACATCAATCATTAATCAGGAAAATCCCCAACAGAGTTGTCTACAAGGCAGTATGCTAGAGGCAGAGCTTCCATTTCCAGATGTGTCTAAGTTTATGTTAGGCTGACAAAACCAACCACCACACTATGGCTCATTATACTGCTAAAACCATGCTCTAGGTGGATATTTAAGATGTTAGTGAGGCACGTGAAACATGAAATTGTATTCTGTATTGTATGCATCGGATAGAGCACATGCAAGAAGGAGCTTATGCTATTTAAATAACCACAGAGCCTGCATTCTAACACCTCCTTGCCCCCCCTCCACCACTCTTACTTTTTGGATGGTTTGAGATACTTTGCTGTGACATTCTTTCTCTGAACTTATGGTCTTTCTCAATAAATTGTTTTGCTTTGTTTTTTTTTTTTTTCTTTTTTCTTTTTTTTTTTTTTTTACTATCTGTGTGACTCCATTTACTTCTTTCTTCCGAACACAAGAACCTGGATTACCTCCGCTAGTGCCTGTTGAATTTTAATATCTCCAATTGCAGTCAAAGGATGAGACTCCCTGGGCATCTCATGAGTTTCCCAGGACTTGTGGAAAGGGATATGTGGCATCTGTGTACCAACAAGCTGGCATTTGGGGATGTAAAAGTCTTTTTAGAGTGTATCTATGAGAAAGGCCACTGACGGCTACAAGCTCTTCCACAATGAGTTTCGCCAGCAACCCAAGAAAGGAATTCTGTTTCCAAAACTTGATGTTTAGAAGTGCTTTTAGATTATATTCCTTATTTAAATAGTCAATGAAACTTTCTGTGACTAAATAAAAGCAACCTCCACCATTTATTTTTCTCTTCTAGAGGGCAAAGGCAGTTGTTGGGATGTGTGTTTTCTTAGTCTAATTAATTTGGCCATGGGCTTTTATATTTTAATTAGAGTGGCAGCATTCATAAATATTCATCCAAGACAATTTTTCCAAGACCATCAAGCTGTGGGTCAGGAGGGAAAGATATAGGAGGTTCCCCTTCCATGCTCACCAAGCTCACTGTCATGCATGCCTAAGAAGTTTTCTGCCCCTGGTACTCTGGTGCTCATCTGTGGAAATCAATTTGTTGTGGGTTTATTAAATGCTGACAGGTATGAGGACTGTGGGTGGGACCTGGCCTACTCAGCTTCTCCTCTTGACTTGACACAGATCTAGAGTCGCCTGGGAAGCAGGTGACTTAATTGAAGCATTGTCTAGAAGAGATTGGCCTGTGGCATTGATGAAACTTTTTCCTAAACGCTAATTGATGCAGGAAAGCCCAGACTTTCTGGTACCATCCTTAGGCAGGAGGGCCTGGGCTGCATAAGAAAGGTTTCTGAGCAAGCCATAGAGAGAGAACAAGCAGTATTAGTTTATTAGTCTCTGCTTAAGTTCCTGCCTCGAGGCTCCTGCTTTGTGTTCCTGCCTTGGCTTCCCTCAATGAAGGACTTTTACAAGACAAAACAAACCTTTTCTCTCCTGGGTAGCTTTTGGCTATTGTGTTTTCTAGAGCAATAGGAAAGTAAAATACACCTGGACAGGAAGATGCAGCGCAACCCATATTTCTGTTGTGAAGAGTATCTTTGTGCCCATTCACCCATCCCCCTGTGGCCCAGTCAAACACATACTACTTCACTGATCTTTCCATGTCAGCATCAATTATATTCCTCTTCTGGGAAGATGTAAGTAAACATCCATTCACCTAGATGAGGCATCATTCATGACCAATATTTATCAATAAATGTTGATCAGCCAATGACTGAGCAGGGAAGAGAACAGGGCAGGACTTCCTCCTAGCCAGGGAAAGGAGAGAAAAAAGAGAGGAACTTGGGATTAGCCACAGAGAGAGAGAGAGACAGAGAGAGAGAGAGAGAGAGAGAGAGAGAGAGAGAGAGAGAGAGAGAGAG
>JADRCD010197431.1:0-19796 GCA_019843815.1 Montemys delectorum | reverse complement strand
ATTCAGTTTCAGGTTGTAGGAGGATGTAATATAAACAAATGCTTTAATATTTTTTAGAACCTTCAAAAGTAGGTCTTATCATTAAGGTCATATGAAGGGTGTATAGTTATTATTCTGTTTATGTGTTTGAGTCCATTCTTATTATATACAGAAGTAGAGGAAATATTTGAATCTAAGCAACCTGTGTCCAGAACCAAAAATCCCATGTGTGTGGCTATATTCAACATGGTATTGACTTTTTCATGAGAAAAGATGTAAAATAATTGTGATTATAAAAAAAAATTAATGAACATGAATAGAAGTTTCCTAGGGACTGTCACTATCAATAATTAAATAGTCACATAATGTCATCATTTATGTGTTATTTTAAATCTAATGATAGATTTCATATGTTAGCAGTTGACATAGCAGTATATAGTCCATATATTCTGGATAAAATTTCATTCATTTAGTAACTTACATTTTTGCCACTCAATTAACATTTATTGAGCTCATAGTATATACTAGGCATTGAAATATGAATAAGGCTAAGTCTTTTTTCTTCAATGGTCTTACACTTTAATGAAAGAAAAGAGCATGTGTGACATATGTAAATTTCCATACTCTAAGTTGTATAGTGAAAACTTTGAAAGATCCATAGTTTCTTAACTGTACCTAATACATCCTTCTTCTGATATAATAGAATTCACTTTAAATCTTTACTGTGAGCCATGCTTCTTTCCAGAAGTGCCATTATGGTCATACACTTGAGTCTCTTGTCTATGGACTTTAGGAAAATATGGATCATCATAAAGAAACTATGCCAGTTATTTGATTCTGACTGAAACCAGGCATTTTCCTAAGCATTTTACGCCAAGTATTTTCTCTCTTTCTACTTCTTTAGAATATTGTCAGCTATATATGGCCTTGTCATACACCAATGGAAGGAGAGGCCCTTGGTTCTATGAAGGCTCAATAGCTGCCCCAGTGTAGGGAATTGAGGGCAGGGAGGTGGGAGTGGGTGGGTGGGTGGGTGGAGGAATATCCTCATAGAAGCAGGGGGAGGGAGGATGGTGATAGGGTGTTTCTGGGAGGGAGGGAAACCAGGAAAGGGGATAACTTTGAATTGTAAATAAAGAAAATATCCAATAAAAAATTACACACACAAAAAGAGTATTGTCAGCTGACCTTCATTAAATAATGATCTCATAGGATATTGTACCAATGCAAAAAGACTGCTGAGAAGTTACGGCTTGTTGTATAATAAGAATTTAAACAGTAAAATAATGATGTGTGTAAGTCTTCAGATTTATTAAAGAATAAACCATTCTACATAAATTGTTACTGAGTTTCTCAAAATTCTGTGTTAAGATATCTCAGTCTTGAGTGTTCAGCAGTATCAATTTAGGGAGGACCCAGCTATACCACTCCTGGGCATATACCCAGAAGATGCTCCAACATGTAATAAGGATACATGCTCCACCATGTTTACAGCAGCCTTATTTATAATAGCCAGAAACTGGAAACAACTCAGATGTCCCTCAACAGAGGAATGGATACAGAAATTGTGGTACGTCTACACAATGGAGTACTACTCAGCTATTAAAAACAAAGAATTTATGAAATTCTTAGGGAAATGGATGGATCTGGAGAGTATCATCCTGAGTGAAGTAACCCAATCACAAAAGAACACACATGGTATGCACTCTCTGATAAGTGGTTATTAGCCTAGAAGTTCAAAATACAGGAAGAACAACCCACAAACCACAAGAAACTCAAGAAGAAGGAAGACCAAAATGTGGACATTTCATTCCTTCTTAAAAGGGGGAACAAAATACCCACGGAAGGAGTTGCAGAGACTAACTATGGAGCAGAGACTGAAGGAAGGACAAGCCAGCCTAATATAGCTATCTCCTGAGAGACTCTGACAGTACCTGACTAATACAGATGTAGAGGCTCACAACCATCCATTAAACTGAGTACAGGGTCCCCAATGAAGAAGTTAGAGAAAGGACCTATGGAGCTGAAGGGTTTGCAGCCCCTTAGGACGAAGAACAATATGAACTAACTAGTACCCTCAGACCTCCCAGGGACTCAACCACTAACCAAGAACTATACATGGTGGGACTGATTGTTCTGGCAGCATGTGTGTAGTAGAGGATTGCAAAGTCGATCATCAATGGGAGGAGAGGCTCTTGGCCCTGTGAGGGTTCTGTGCCCCAGTGTAGGGGAATGCCAGGGCCAATAAGTGGGAGAGGGTGGGGTGGCAGACATGGGGAAGGGGAGGCAACAGGGGTTTGTTCTTGTTGGTTTTGTTTGTTTGTTTGTTTGTTTTTTGGAAGGGAAACTGGGAAAGGAGAAATTGACATGTAAATAAAGAAAATATATAATAAAAAATAAAAAAATAAAACATTTGGGCACCTTGCTGAAGGGTTTGCAGCCCCTTAGGACGAAGAACAATTTGAACTAACTAGTACCCTCAGAGCTCCCAGGGACTAAACCACCAACCGAAGAGTACACATGGTGGGACTAATAGTTCCAGCAGCATATGTATAGCAGAGGATGGCCAAGTCGGTCATCAATGGGAAGAGAGGCCTTTGGCCCTGTGAAGGTTCTATGCCCCAGTATAGGGGAATGCCAGGGCCAGGAAGCAGGAGCGGGTAGGATGGTGAGCAGGGGGAGGGGGGAGAGAACAGGGGTTTGTTTTAGTTTTGTTTTTTTATTTTATTTTATTTGTTTTCTCCTTTTTTGGAGGAGAACCTGGGAAAGAGATATTGTAAATAAAGAAAACATCTAATAAAAAAATAAAAAGGATTTCAGGGAGAAAAAAAACCAACATTTAGGCACTTGGGTGGCATCATAGAAGTAATAAATCAGAATTATTATTATTATTATTATTATTATTAGTAGTAGTAGTAGTAGTAGTAATAGTATTTTGGTTTTTTCGAGACAAGGTTTCTCTGTATAGCTCTGGCTGTCCTGGAACTCACTCTGTAGACCAGGCTGGCCTCAAACTCAGAAATCCGCCTGCCTCTGCCTCCCAAGTGCTGGTATTAAAGGCATCTGCCACCAGTGCCTGCAGAATTATTATTATTATGTGTCCTTAAAAGGATAATAAATTTTTTCACTGTGTTTATATAAAATATATCCCAACTTCATGATCAGTAGACCAGGTCATACAATTTTTGTAGTATACATAAGGAAATAAAAAAAAATAATTCAAAAAATGATTACATTACCAAATCATTGAGTCTTTATCCTCTCCATATTGATTCATATTTTAAAATCAATATTTTTCTATTCTCTTTTATTTTTTCTACTCTGAAATTCACATAGCATAGCATACACACACACACACACACACACACACACACACACACACACACACACAAATAGACACAAATACCACTATCTGTTTGGAATTTCTACTTCTAGTTCAGATGTAGAGTGATGAAAAAGCCTTTGTTAGTGCCAGTAAGAAAAACCATCATGAAGCAAATGTTAAAATACTAAAAATATATTGATACAAACAAATGTCAAACTATCCAAGTGTGAGAGATAGAGTGTGTATCTGTTTCTGAATAAGGAAGGGAAAAAAGGACATTTTCACAACTGAGGAGTAAATTGTTCAGGGAAGAACAATATTTTTTAAGTGAGAAGAAACCAGAAAAGCTGTCCATCCTATCTCTGTAACTATTCATTACAGGACTTTAGGTCTTAGGTAGGGCAGCAAGTGAGCAGAAGGGTGTTGGGGATACAGTTTGGAAAGGAAAAAGTGAAAGTATATTATTTGCAGATTCTATGAAAGTATAGATAAGTGATCCTAAAAATTCCACAAGTGAATACCTATACTTGATAAACACTGTCAGCAAAGTTGCAGGATATAAAGTTAATTCAAAATATTCAGGAGCTTTCCTATGTACAAATGACAGACAGAGGGAAAAAATGGAAATAACTTTCAATAATAGTACTAATAAATTAAATAAAATAAATTGTGGTAACAAATTAAAGAATTTTATGTTTAAAATCTTTAAGACATTGAAGAAAGAAAGTGCAGAAGATATCAGAAGATGGAAACAGCAATTAGAAGCTGCTTCCTTGGTTGCATAAACTCCAAAATAACTATTTTCAACATTGATATAAATTGCAATTATTAAGAGAGATGTTCTATTAAAAGTTGTCTCCTGAGAGGCTCTGCCAGAGCCTGACAAATACAGAGGTGTATGCTCTCAGCCAACCATTGGACAGAGCACAGGGTCCCCAATGGAGGAGTTAGAGAAAGGACTGAAGGAGCTGACAGGGTTTGCAGCCCCATAGGAAGAAGAGCAGTATCAACCAACCAGGGCTCCCAGGGACTAAACCACCAACCAAAGAGTACACATGGAGGGACTTGGCTCCAGCCAGGTATGTAGCAGAGGATGGCCTTGTCAGGCATCAATGGGAGGAGAGCCCCTTCCTCCTGTGAAGGCTTGATGCCCCAGTGTAGGGGAATGCCAGGGCAGGGCAGGGAGGCTGAAGAGGGTGGGTAGATGGGGAAGCACCCTCATAGAAGCAGGGAATAGGTGGTTTTCAGAGGGGAACTTGGAAAGGGGTTAACATTTGAACTGTAAATAAATACATTATTCAATAAAAGAAAAAAAAAAAAAAAGAAAAAGAAAAAGAAAAGGCTGGGACCAGCAAGAGGTTTGGCATAGATAAAGAGACTCTGTAGACCATATATGAGTTGTATTGGGTTTTCAGTTAATAGTGCCTGGAGTAATCCCTGTTCCTCTTGCTGGCTAGAAAACAGTTCCCATTGTGAGCCTGTGGCTGGGCCTTCTTTTTCTTAGGCCCTTCTCCATTTCTAACCCTGCAGTTCTTTCAGACAGGAACAAACATGAGTCAGAGCTTTGACCCTCCCTCACTTGATGCCCTGTCTTCCTGCTGGAGGTGCGTGACAGACTCAAAGTGGGATCCAGCTCAAGGGAAGGCCCCAAGGCCTGACACTATTACTGAGTCTGTGGAGCACTCACAAAAAGGGACCTAGTATGACTGCACTCCAGAAGACCCAACAAGCAGGTGAAAGAGTCAGATGCAGATATTTGCACCCAACTAATGGACAGAAGCTGCTGACCTATGTGGTTGAATTAGGGAAAGGCTGGAAGAAGTTAAGAAGGAGGGCCACCCTGTAAGAAGACCAGGAGTCTCAATTAACCTGGACTCCTTAGTTCTCTCAAACACTGGACCACCAACCAGGCAACATACACTAGCTGAAATGAGGGCCCTAACACATATGCAGCAGAGGACTTGCAGGGTGTGGGTTCACTCAGAGAAGATGCACCTAACCCTCAAGGGACTGGAGGCCCCAGGGAGTTTAGAGGTCAGGTGGGGTGGGAGGTGGGGAGTGGGGACATCCTCGTGGAGACAGGGGAATGGGGAGGAAGCATGGGATGTAGAACAGTTGGAGGGTGGACAGGGAGGGGGGCGATAAAATCTGGAGTGTAATTAAATAAATAATTAAATAAAAGACAAAAAAGAAAAAAAGGAAAAGAAAACAGCTCCCAGAACTTCTATCCTTAGTATTGATGTATGCAAACTTCTGTCCTCATAGCTGCTTTTCTGGAACCAAATCCAGAAGCAGCACTTCTATACTATCTCTGTGATTTTGTAAGCAATATACGTTTAATATTTACCTTCTCATTCTTTTTAGCCTGAACCAATATGAGCAGTAAACAGCTTACTTCCCCATTAGACACACAGTAGCATCTCCCGCTTTTGATATACGAGGCACTAAAAGTCTGTTATGAAGGGACAACAGACAGAGTCTCAGATGGTTTTGAAGGAGAGAAGAAAAATGGATGGATTCTTTCAGAAATTAACTGTGCAGCTAAAGATCCTACTATGAAAATCCCTTTTCCGCACGGGACTTTCAGTGGACACATCTGTTATTACAAAGGTGAGTGTCATTCTGAGATTGGGCTACTGGGCTGTGAAGGTATTAAAGTCTTAGCAATGTGTCCTACCAAGTTGACTTAGCAGTAAAGTGACCCACAGTGATGTTGAAAGGTTTTTATGCCATTCCATCTCAAACAAGAAAAAGCTACATGAAATCCCAATGCAAATGCTGTTTACAAAAAAGGAACATCTTTATTTCTCTTTGAACATTAAAAACATTTCTACAAAAACTGTGAATGTCAGGGCTGTTTGAGAGGAGTTTGTCAGTGTCAATACAACATCTAATCTGATACTCATTTCACCCTAGCAGGTTACAATGAAGGCCTTTCTATTTTAAAGTTTGTGCAATCTGAAATCAGGACAGATCCTTGGAGGTCACCTTGAGTAGAACACAAATGTCTGTATTTTAAATGTTGATTCATCAATATTAAAATTCTTCTCTGGTACCAACACATTTAGTCCTGATTCGATGTGATACGCAGGCTCCACATATACTCATTTAGGTAGTATTTCTTAACAAATAGACTTCTAGAGTTAAATCCTCATAGGTCTTTATGACTTGCCAATGATAGAATAGGACTTCTATTATTCTCTTTCTCTTGGTTGGGCTGACATTACTCCTTTTAGTTTGAGTGGTGATTGACTATTAGAAGAAGTCCATTACTTCAACACAAAACAATAAAGGTTTGAAAGGTTGATTTATTAACAATTTTGGTTGTCTCTGCCAAGTGTACCCTAGCAGAGGGAGAAAAGGAAGCCAACAGGGGAATTCTTAATGAACTCATTTCGGAATTCAGTTACTATGTCAGATGATTGATCAATAGACCATGGAAGATTAAAAATACTGTCAGGATATGACCAAACATCAGAATACCAAAGGCATCTACTAGTGATGGTATCATGTCAAGTGATATCAACTAAATGAAGCTGAATATGTGTTTTATACCCCATGGCAGATAACTTTTCTAAGCACTTCTCTAATGAGGGTGTTCTTAGCAAGTTCACAGCAGCTTCTGTCATTGTGGCTGCATTAAGTGATGGAGGAGTTGGAGAAGACACTGAAAGAGCTGAGGGGGGTTGCAACCCAATGGAGGGAGCAACAATGTCAACAGGCCAGATGCCCCGAAGTTCCCAGGAACTAGACCACCAACCAAAGAATACACATGGAGCTACCCAGGGCACTGGCTACATATGTGGTAGAGGATGGCCTTGTTGGTCATCAGTTGGAGGAGAGGCCCTTGGGCCTGAGGGTGTTCGATTCTTCAGTATAGGGAAATGCCAGGGCGGGAAGACAGGAGTAGGTAGGTGAGGGATCACTCTCATAGAGGCAGAGGGAGGGGGAATGGAATAGGAGGTTTCTGAAGGGAAGACCTGGAAAGGGGAAAACATTTGAAATGTAAATAAAGAAAATATCCAGTCCAAAATAAAAAAATATATAACAGGCTAGAGCCTGAGATGAGCTAATTAATTCTCTAAAATCTTGGTCTGTTAAGGCTAAACAGTCAATGACATAGAAAGACAATTAGCTTAAATTGATGTCCTGTGTTCTAGTTTCTATCATCACAGTAGAAGACTTTTTTCAATGTAGGGTTTTATAATTTTGTCATTGTGAATCCTTGAAGTTACAGAATATGGACATACTACATATTTTTACTTGTTTTTAAGGATTAGATATCAGTCAGATTAGAGATGGCTATAATATTTAGCACATACTAAATTAATATAACTTATTCTTGTAAGTCATGATGTGTCAAATTTTCATCTAATTGATTTAGCCTTTATTCATATATGTATGTTTATTATCTATTCCTTTTTTCATTTTTTATTGGTTACTTTATTTATTTACATTTTGAATGTTATCCACATTCCCAGTTCCCCCTCCACAAGCCCCCTATTCCCTCTTCCCTGCCTCTATGAGGGTTCTCCCCCACATGCCCACCCACTTCTGCCTCAGCAGCCTAGCATTCCCCTATCCTGGGTCATCAAGTCTCCACAGGGGCTCCACTCTCAGTGATGCCAGATAATGCAATCCTCTGATACCTATCCAGCTGGAGCCATAGGTAGTAGGTGGTGGTTTAGTACCTGGGAGCTTTGGAGGGTCTGATTGGTTGATATTGTTGTTCTTCCATGAGGTTCCAAACCCCTTCAGCTCCTACAGTCCTTGGCCTAACTTCTCCATTGGGTTCCTCTTATTCAGTCTAAGGTTTGGCTGTGTACATCCACATCTGTATTGGTCTAGCTCTAGCAGAGCCTCTCAGGGGACAGCTATACCAGGCTCCTGTCAGTAAGTACTTTTTGGCATCAGCAATAGTGTCTGGGTTTGGTGTCAGCATATGGGATGGATCCCTAGGTGGGGTAGTCTCTGGATAGTTTTTCCTTCAGTTTCTGCTCCACTCTTTGTCCCTGAACTTCCTTTTGACAGAAGAAACTCTGGATTAATATTTTTGAGCTGGGTGGGTGCCCCCATGCCTTAACTGAAGGCCGTGCCTATCCACTGGACATAGTCTCTTCTGGTTCTATCTTCCCTTGTTGGGTGTTTCAGCTAAAGTTCTCCCTGTTGGATCCTGGGAAACTCTTAGGTACCTGGCATCTAGGACTTTCTAGTGGCTACCCCTGCTTCCCCTTGCCCAACTGCTACACACCTACTTTCAAATTCCTGACCCTTTGTACAAAACAACCCTGAGATTCCACTTTATACCAGTCAGTAAGGCTAAGATCAAAAACTCAGGTGACAGCAGATGCTGGCAAGGATGTGGAGAAAGGGGAGTACTCCTCCATTGCTGATGGGATTGCAAGCTTGTACAACCATTCTGGAAATAAGTCTGGCAGTTCCTCAGAAAATTGGAATAGTTTTACCTGAGGACCCAGCTATATCACTCCTGGTCATATACTCAAAAGATGCTCCAACATATAACAAGGACACATGCTCTACTATGTTCAGAGTAGCCATACTTATAATAGCCAGAAGCTGGAAACAATCCAAATGTCCCTCAACAGAGGAATGGATACAGAAAATGTGGTACATTTACACTATGGAATACTACTCAGCGATTAAAAACAATGACTTCATGAAATTCTTAGGCAAATGGATGGAACTAGAATATATCATCCTGAGTGAAGTAACCCAGTCACAAAAGAACACACATGGTATACACTCACTGATAAGTGGATATTAGCCCAAAAGCTTGGAATATCCAGGATACAATTCACAGACCACATGAAGATCAAGAAAAAGGAAGATCACACCAAAGTGTGATGCTACAATCCTATTCATTAGGGGAAAGAGGACAACCTCTGGGAAGTAGAGGGAAAGAGGGATCTGGGATGGAGAGAGAAGGGGAAGGGACAAAGGGGAGAAATGTTTAGATATGGGAGGAGATGGGGGGTAAGTATTATCTATTCTTAAAGATAGCCTTACACTACACATTGGTATTTTGATCAGGAATGGGACATAAAAACATTAGTCTCAAAATATTAAAATAAAGTTTAAAAATTCCCCCTGATGTTATAGCTGTTGTAAAACCATTGTACAATGTTTCCAAGCTTGTACTGATACTGGTAGAAGGAAGATCTACTGTGCTGCCTACATACCACATAAAGCTAAGTGTACTACATTAACAGCAAAGGTAAATGACACTCATAGGTTCCTGCTGTAAATTTCTATCATAATTTTAGACTGCACTCCTGTTCTTTTTAAGAGTTTAGAATAATACATTTTTTCCAGGATGTGCATCATTCATCTTATTTTCATGTCTCTTAATTGTATCAAGAGACCTGCTGAAGACAGTGAGTGAAACTCAGAAATATAGACAATCAACTAAGGAGTGTGCAGGGAGGGATCCATAGCTTTAGATATATATGTAGCAGAGAATGGCCTTGTCTGACGTCAATGGGAGGGGAAGCCCTTGGTCAGGAGGAGGTGTGATACACCAGTGTAGGAGGATGCTGGAGTGTTGGGGCATGAGTGGGTGGGTGGGTGGTGGAGCACCCTTATAGGGGAGGGGGGAGAGGGTAGATGGGATGGGACAGTTGTGGAGAGGCAAGTGAGAAGGGGGATATCATTTGAGATGTAAATACAGAAATTATTAATAAAAATCTTTTAAAAATAAAAAAATAAATATAGACTTTGCCCAACTTGAATAATGACCTGGATTTCATCTCCAATACTGAAAAAAATAAGAAAAGAGAAAAATTAAAATGTCCCATTAAATTGTTCTTTTGTATGACTATTTCACAAGTAATATTCATACAAGTTCAAGGTTGTTGAATGATATATTTCTGAAGCCACATCCCTGTTTGTGAAGGGATGTGTGGCTGTGTATCCACACTATCATAAAACATATGGTTCAATCTGTGTTTGTTTACATTTGCAGAAAGTGGTGTGCAATAAGTCTCTCTACATTCATTCACTTCTTGTAAGGATTTTCAAGTCCATTACCGTTATTGTGTATGCAATCTAATTTATTGATTCTTACAACTATAGTGTTTTATATAAAACTACCTCTCCAGTCTTCCATGATATATCTTTTTTTATTACAAGCCTTGTACCTTAGAATTAAATATGGCAGCACCCCTTACTTCCTTCTTCACAAATAGCGTGTAGACACAAGTTAGAGTCCTGAGAGAGGAAGGAGCCTTAGTTGAGGAATGGCTCCATGAGACCCAGCATTTTCTCAATTAGTGATCAGTGGGGGAGGTTCCAGCCCATGGTGGGAGGGGCCATCCCTAAGCTGGTGGTGCAAGGTTCTATAAGAAAGCAGACTGAAGCACAATGTGAGCTTTTCCCACTTGAAGAACTTGTGTCTGCTGAGGGTGAAGAAATGCATATAGACAAAGATAAAAAGGGGCACATATGGATTAGAAGGAAGAAAGGCTCTCGTGGCACTGAAGTTCATGAAGAAATCATTACCGGAGGAGATCACTTCCACTGATGAAGATACACCTGTGTATACATCCAGAAAAAAAGAAGGGATGCTTTAAAATTAGTGTCTTGGGCTGGAAGAATATCCCAGATGGTGACCCTGAGCTCAATTCCCAGAAGTTATGTAAAAAAGTATTGTGAGTGCTAATGTGTGTTTGTAATCTCAGCACTGGGGAGACAAAAACACAAGGATCCATGCAGCTTAATGGCCAGTCACTCTAGCCTAATTAGTGAGCTCTAGGCTAATGAAAGACATGTCACAAAGGAAGTGGGTGATATTCTTGAGAATGACACACAAGGTCCTTCTCCTATCTCCATATACAATCGCACCTATGCATACACATGCATTTTCACACATGAACACACCTGCACATATTCAGAAGAAATGATTGTTTTTCATTGATCTTTGCTTTGCAGTTAATATGTGCCTTAAGTAGGCTCATTTTCTAAATACAACATGATGAACAAGAATAATATCTCAAGCCAGGAAGTGGTGGTACACGTCTTTAATCCCAGCACCTGGTAGGCAGAGGCCGGTGGATTTCTGTGTTCAAGGCCAGCCTGGTCTACAGAGTGAGTTCCAGGACAGCCAGGGCTATACAGAGAAACCCTGTCTTGCAAAACCAAAAGAAAAAAAAAATAGAATGTAAAGAACAATATCTCATTAGTTAAATGACTCCATAGGAGACTTTACCAGCCGAAGAAGTCACTTTTTCTGAACTTGAAGACATGTATATGAACGAAAAGAAGAAGAAACAAATTGAGGTTCAGTTGCCACAAAGAAAGAAGAAAATCTCTGATTGTACTAAAGAAATGTGATAGAAAAAAAAAACAAATAACAACAACAAAAAACTCCATTACCTGAAGATGTTTCCTCTTCTTCTGAGCTGAAGATGCATGTGTGTTTAAACCTAGAGACAAAATGCTTTGAGATGCATGTTTTTTCATTGATCCTTTCTTTGTAGTCAATATGATCATCAATCTGCCTAATTTTCTAAATATTATATGACAAATAAGGAATCCATCTCTGTTGCTGAGGATACCCTATGCTTTGCTTGCTGGGTGGAACTGAGCTGTAAGCTTTCTTCTTGCTGGCTGGCTGTCACTGTGCTGGATGATACTATTCAAGCTGTTGGGGAAGCCCTGACATCCACATTGGAGGACGCTGTGGATGTTGCATGTTGTACTATTGATTTGCCAGGTGAGATGCACTCATTGGTGTATGAGTGAAAAGACTGTTGTAGGTATAACCAATTCTTTTCTGCTTGGATTTGAGATCAAAATCCCATGGTAGAGGAGATGATAGGTCAAGTGGGAAAGGTGTTGCTGTTATTTTGCTAAATGGAATTTATATGGCTGTCAAGTTGACATCTAAATAATTATGTTTATACCTATAGATTAGTGCTGGTTTCTGCTTTGATTATCAACGTTTCTTTTTTGCTATGGTTAGTCATAGTGATTTGGCATGTCATCTTATGGGCATCATGTGCCTATAGCTCTCTTATAACTTCAGACTACTTATGTCAAAACCTGAACAAGACTGTGCCCACTATTATTCTGTCATGGAAAGGGGTACTTATGAAGCCCTTTCTCTCTCTGAGGGGTTATAGACAGTAAATGTTGGCTTGGGAGAGCAAGACATTTTCTTTAGCAGTCTTGCTACTGCTCCTGCAAATATCCACCTCTCTCTGCCCCTGTAAGTAGACCAATGTATACTCATTAGTACACACACACACACACACACACACACACACACACACACACACACACCACAATAAGTAGAAGAGGGATATCATCAGGGGGGAGAGGGTACAAGTGAGGATAATGGGTAAATATGATAAAAATACTCTATGTATCAAATGTATGAAATGTCAAAATGAATCCTATTATCATATAATTTAAATATGCTAATACACACTAAAATGATCATTAATAGATTACAATTAAATTAAATTTTAAAAAAGAAAGCAGACTGAGCAAACCAGGTGAAGCAATCTAATAAACAGCACCCTTCCATAGCCTTTGAATAGCTCCTGCCCCTAGGATCCTGCCCCATTTGAGTTTCTGTCCTGACTTCCTTAAATGATGAACATTGCTATGGAAGTATAAGCCTAATAAAACCTTCTCCAACTTGTGTTTTGGTCATGATGCTTCATCACATCAATAGAAACTATAACTAAGACAGTGTGATGATGTGCATGTCTGGAGTACATCCTGTATAAATCATTTACTGATTTTCAAGTTTCCTTAAAGAGTTTTAGCTGTGGTAAATATACATAAAACTTACCACTTATGTATATCCTTCTCAATACCAGAAAGCTTCCGAGACAAAGCTACCTTGGAGTGAGATCATGAAACCATAAATCACACACTTGAGTTTCTTGAACCTGTCAGATTGCTTTCTGCTCTGGAAAAATTAGTTCATTATTATTCTCATTGCAGTGCACCCATGTTCATGTCCAATTCCTCAACATTAGATATTTTACTTTTCCCATTTTTCTAGTTTCTTGAGCATAGTTTTCTTTGCTTTTATTAGAATTTTCTGCAGGGCAGTGGTGGCACACGCCTTTAATCCCAGCACTTGGGAGGCAGAGGCAGGTGGATTTCTGAGTTCGAGGCCAGCCTGGTCTACAGAGTGAGTTCCAGGACAGCCAGGGCTATACAGAGAAACCATGTCTCTAAAAACCAAACCAAAACAAAACAAACCAAAACAAAACAAAAAAACAAAATTGACTATACCTCAAATGAGCTTCCTTTGGTTTTCTATGGACATTCAATGCTTTCTCTTTTATCAAAAGATCTTTGAAATTATTATTTCTACATTATTTCCACTTCCAATTTTTGCATGCTTATTATGTAGAAACATTCTATAGGAAATATATAGTTTTTTACTTCCCTTTTTATTAAAAATTGACTATTTTCTTATATACTATCTCCTGATTACAGTTGCCCTCTGTCTACTTGCCCCAGTTCCTCCCTTTTCCCCCGTCCTCTGGGTCTACTCCCTTTCTGTCTCTCATTTGAAAAGAACAGACTTCTATGAGATAACAACAAAACCTCACAAAATAAAATATAAGATGAAGCAAAAACTGTCATATTAAAGTTGGAAATGTCAGCCCCACAGTAGGAGAAAGGTCCCAAGAGCAGGTACAAGAGTCAGAAGACCCTCTTGTTCAAACACTTAGGTGTTCCATAAAAATACTAAGAAGAAAGCTGTAATATACATCAACAGGACCTGGTGCAGACCCACGTAGGTTTTTTGCTTGCTGCTTCAGTCTGTGAGTTCTTATGAGCTTTGATTAATTGATTCAGAGGGCCTTGTTCTTCTCGTGTCCCCCATTCCTTCTTGTTATTATAATCCTTTCTACTTCTTTTCTGCAAGCTTCTCTGAGCTGTGAAAGGAGGGATTTAATGAAGATGTCCTATTTAGACCTCTGTGTCTCAGTGGCTCTCTCTTTGCATAGTGTCTGGCTGTGGGTTTTAGTTAGGTGTAGCTGCACATGTCTTTAATCTCAGCATGTGGGACGCCAAAGTAGGAGAATCTCTGAGTTTAAGACCTGACTAATCTAAAAAGGAAATAAGTTTTGTGTTGTCAAGTCTATTTTTTCTTCCTTTTTTTATTAAATTGATAAAATTTATTTTAAAATATACAACTCAATATTGATTTTTTTCAGAGCCCTCAATGTTCAATAATTTTATTAAATTTTAAGAATATTTTACTGATAAGTACAGCAACATCTACTCACTTTGGCTCATGTTTTTTTTTATATATAAAACAATCAATTTAACAGTGTTATGTAGACGCTTGTCTACAGTAATACTGCAAATACATACGTTCTTCTCCTTATAAATTTCAAATAGCTCCAAACAAATTAACTGTATATTTCAAAATAATACATCACTACTAGTATTTTCTGAAATGAACATAAATATGTAAAGTCTTTTTGTTTGTTTGTTTTGTATTTAGCAGAGTTTAAAATCTTGGCTCTTTCTGTGGTACAAGTACAAAATAAGAACAATTTTTAGACATTGGATTTCATTGTAATAAGGCTGTACTTCAATGACTCTCAAATCACCGAAGGATTTTGCCTCCATTGTAGCTAAGCTGAGAGTTGACAGTTCTGCTGTGCCAAGGAATGAATTGTAGGCATGATTTTTGGATACAGACTTCCTGCTATGGTCAAACTATTTGACTTGAGTGAGTGACTTTATTCTCAGGCCATAGAGAACAGGTTACATTCATTTAAGAAATGGTGTGTGTATTAAGATAGTCTATTCATAAAGTCATTCACCAACTGTTTCAACGAACAATGGTTCTGCTTGGAGGGTGGCACAGACATTAGGTGTGGGTAAGAATCTGGTTCATTGGCTGTGATAATTTGGAAAAGCATTCATCTCAGAGAAAGAGTAACTTGTAAAGTTCTCTTCTTCAAACTTGATACAAGAGCTACAAATGTCAAGCAAAGCATTCAGTCTCACTCTTTGTTGTTCTCTTTCTTACAAGCCACCTCCGAAGTTAATTGTCTATGACTCCCTTGGGTATATAAATACTTTTGAAATATATAAGCTGTTCTGAAAACCATAGTATAGTGTAAAAACATGAAATAAACAATACTATTAATAGAGAGGCTGAAATAGGAGAAGCAAGATTTCAAGACCCTTATGTTGTATACAGCAAGACACTGTCACAAACAAGCTGAAAGTGTATATAGATTGTACAATATTGGATCTATTTCTCCAGTTACCAAATTAGAAAGACCATTGGATGACAATCAACAAATTTCTAATTCCTCCTATTTTTGGATTTCAATCACTTATGTTGGTAATATTAATTTTCATATTACAATATTAGGAAAAGGTAATTTTCACTTCCTGTTGTTTTTGTTGTAAGAGGTGGAATTAGATTTGTGTGGACTTGTTGAAAGATTACTTTCTTGCTTCTTCTATGGTGTAGTTTTGCTCATGTTGATGTTTTCTATTATCCTTTGTAGGGTTGGATTTTTAGAAAGATATTGTGTAAATTTTGTTTTGTCATAGAATATCTTGTTTTCTCCATCTACGGTAATTGAGAGTTTTGCTGGGTATAGTAGCCTGGGCTGGCATTTATGTTCTTGTAGGGTCTGTATGACATCTACCTAGGATCTTCTTGCTTTCATAGTCTCTGGTGAGAAGTCCACTGTAATTCTGATAGGCCTGCCTTTATATGTTACTTGTCTTTTTTCTCTTACTGCTTTTAAAATTCTTTCTTTGTTTAGTGCATTTGGTGTTTTTATTATTGTGTGACGGGAGGAATTTCTTTTCTGGTCCAGTCTACTTGGAGTTCTGTAGGCTTCTTGTATGTTCATGGACATCTCTTTCTTTTGGTTAGGGAAGTTTTCTTCTACAATTTTGTTAAAGATATTTACTGGCCCATTACATTGGGAGTCTTCACTCTCTTCTATACCTATTATCCTTAGGTTTGGTCTTCTCATTGCGTCCTGGATTTCCTAGATGCTTTGAGTTAGGAGCTTTTTGCTTTTTGCATTTTCTTTGACTGCTGTGTCAATGTTTTCTATGGTGTCTTCTGCCCTTGAGATTCTCTCTTCTATCTCTTGTATTCTGTTGGTGATGCTTGCATTTATGACTCCTGATTTCTTTCCTAGGTTTTTTATCTCCAGGGTTGTCTGTCTTTCTGATTTCTTTATTGTTTCTATTTCCATTTTTAGATTCTGGATGGTTTTGCTCATTTCCTTCACCTGTTTGATTGTGTTTTCCTGTAGTTCTTTAAGGGATTTTTGTGTTTCCTCTTTAAGAGCTTCTAGCTCTTTACTTGTGTTTTCCTGTATTTCTTTGAGGGTCTTTCTTAAGGTCTTGTATCATCATCATGATAAGTGATTTTAGATATGAATCTTGTGTTTCCGGTGTAATGGTGTGTCCAGGACTTGCTATGGTGGGAGAATTGGGTTCTGATGATTCCAAGTAACTTTGGTTTGTGTTGTTTATTTTCTTATGCTTATCCCCCCACCCCCCACCATCTGGTTATCTCTAGTGCTACCTGCCCTTGCTAATTCTGACTGGAGTCAGTCCTTCCTGTGATCCTGGTTGTATCAGAACTCCTCAGAGTCGGGCAGTCTCTGTGACCCTGTGATTCTTGGATCCTGTGACCCTGGGCTTGTTAGAGCACCTGGGAGTGCAACAGCTTCCTCTGAGTGTTGTGGGACTGGCTGCAGAGCTTGCACCCAAGGTCCTCTCAGGACACCAGCCCAGAGAGACCAGAAGGAACCCGAGCCACTCTGCTGGCAGACTTCCTGTGTGCCTGGTCCCACAGGTCCCAGTTACTCCCAGTGTGGGGACAGATGCTGGGTCCTCCTCACCTCTGATCCTGAGAGTTTCAGAGTGCCTAGGAGTGTAGCTTCCTCTGAGTGTTGTGGGACTGGCTGCAGAGCTTGTGCCCAAGGTCTGCTCAGGACACCAGCCCAGAGAATGTCAAGTCCATTTTAAAAAGTATAATATTTTAATATATTCTTCAAAATTCCATACATGTATACAATATTTTTCCATATCCACATCCTCTATCTCTTCCTTTCAACTTCTCTTGAACCCTCCACCTAATACACCCCTCCCAACTTTATGTTTTCTTTTTTGCTTTTCATCGTATATACAGTAAGTCTACTTAGTACTGGTCTTTAAATAGTCTCTTTTTCTTGTTCTTGTGAGAGTTGGGCATATCTCATCTCTGACTATTCTGTAAATTCTTTCTCTGAATCATCACTTTGTCTGTCCCTCAATTAGATGTCATTGTTTGGGATAATGGTGTGACTATATTCGAGTCAGAGGGATGAAAAGTGTGCTAAGAGAATGTCTGTATTTCAGCCAGATTAAAGGTATGTATTTCAGACAGAGGGATTAAATGTGTACAGCATGCATGCACTCCAGCAAGATCATATTCATGGGTGCAATTCATTGTCAGAGCATCCTTGTTAATGGATTAAGATTCTTCTACACTATCATCCTCCTCTTTCATGGGATTCCCTAATCTCCAAGAAGATGAAATTGATGGAGACCTTCCATTTGGAAATTTTCTGCATAATTTCTGACTGTAGGTGTCTGCATCTATTCCCATCTGCTATGGGAGGAAGCCTCTCTGGTGATGAATAGATAAGGCACTGATCTATGAGTATAGCAGAATACCATTGAGTCATTTTATTGCTATTCTTTACCAGTAGGGTTTGGTTTTACCTTAGGTTTCTGGGATATCTAGTCTGTGGTTCTTGCTTACTCAAACACTGTTATACAATACATGGGTTCCCTCTCTTGAATTGGGCCTTAAGTCAAATCAGATGTTGGTTTGCTACTCCTGTAAGTTCTGTGCCACCATTGCCCTAGAGTATTTTTTAGGCAGGACATATTTTAGGTCAAAGTTTTTGTGGCTGTGTTAGGTGCCCACATTTATCTTCTAGTAGCCTACAGAGTACCTTTTTGCACCAAAGAGACTAGAATGTTCCACACAGGCACATTCATTGAGTTGTACCTGTGTATTTCAATGAGTTGTACAGCCATTGTCCTCAGCAATGGAGTCCCACTATTGGTTTTGGAGAACAACTCATTGTCTTAGAGACAGCCTTATTTGTTTGGATGTTTTCATGTGACCCCCACTCCTAGGACAAAAACTCAATTGAATGCAACCCAGTCTCACCACTCTCCTGGTGACAGGAGATAGCTAGTTAAAAAGGAGTCTCCTATTACTAGGAGTCCTCATTAGGATCACCTGAATAGATTCCAGGAAGTAACCAGTGCACTAGGTTTCCACAACATCCCCTAAATGTTCCCCACCTAATTACTGCTGTCTTTCCCTGTACTCACTCCCTCCACCCAATCTCCTACCCCCCACACAGTAATCCTACTCCTGTCCTCACCCACTAGCATAATCATTCTCTTTTGTTTCTCTCCTCATGAAAAAATATGGACAAATTGTTTAATAACAACATATACAGGACATGAATTAACCAAAGATTTCCCAAGGCTGGTAACTTACTTTGTTTCTCATTTAAGCCCTGTGTTTTTATAAAATACATGTATGTGTTTGGAGGTTTCTTATATATTTAAGTAAAAGACATAAATATGGCTGTATCAGTCAGAGTTCAGTCAAAAAACAGAATCACTGTATATGAGGTATAAATAATGAGTTTGATACAAGAATTTGAATGTTTCTAAAGGAGTGGAAATCTGACACAGGAGTAAAGCCAGAACTTGTGGAAAACCTCAGAAACTCCTTACATGTGTGGAAATGAAATATGAGAATTTGTGAAGAGGCCACAAGGCAGAGGGTCCCATCAGCTGTGTGGTATGATCATGTGCTCTTCTGAGTATCATAACCTACTGAGAAAAATGTCTGTTTGCTTTCTTTCCTTCTACCTCTTAAACCCCATGTGAATCACTCTTGCTGAAAGGAGACTTGAAGGAGGCTATTCTCCAGCATTCAACAAGAAAAATGATTGGTGCTATGTGGAAAAAAAAGCCTGCAAAAATGAGCACAATCTATCTCTGCTGAGCAGTCATCCATATAGAGCATTTATTTCATCCTTTTACAAATATATCTAGCCTGACATGTATGCTTTCTTAGTTATTACTTTTACATTCACAGATATTTATAGAATGCAGTGTGATAATTGAATACATGTAAACACTGCCAATATTTATTCTTGCCAGCACAGAGCATCCTTTGACTTACTACATTCAATTAATTAAATAAACATTCAAAAAAATAAGACATCACCAGCAATAGCATTAACTTGAGAAAAGTGCACGGAAATAAGTCCAACAGTGAATGTACAATGTCTTTCACAGAATTAAATACATTAAAAGACATAAAATAAAATTTTAATAAATTAAGTGATATGCCATAGGGGTTAGTATACAATAGTTATTTTGTTTCCAAATTAATCTGGGAATTTAAAACAAAAGCCCTTGAAAGTATAGCCAG
>JADRCD010197430.1:16636-26787 GCA_019843815.1 Montemys delectorum | reverse complement strand
GGGGGGGGGGAGGAGGAGGAGGAGGAGGAGGAGGAGGAGGAAGGGCAAAGTGGAAGAGTACACACTGTTGTATATTGCATATATGGTATATAGTATGTTCGGTAAAAATGGGCAAGAAATTTGAACTAACACTTCACAAAAAAAAATCCAGCTGGCCAATAAACAAAAAGGTGTCAGCAAATGTGGACACAGGGCATTGGCATTGTGGATCAGAACCTCAATGGATGCCTTTACTCTCTACCAGCATAGCTGCAGTGTAAGCCATTCTTGTTCAACCAAAGTTGTTTAACCCAAGTGGGAATCACTTACAAGTAGCATTAATCCGGGGCTCATCTCTCCCTAGAGCTGAGCTTGGGCACTCAACTTCCTGCAGACAATGAGAAAGAATAGTTTGAGCCACACTGTAAATTCTGAATTTCCTCTAATAGCAAAGTAGACTTTTAAATAGGATGAATTCATATGGAAATACCATATTATGTTCATATAGTAAATTCGCTCAGGATGAAACCTATAAATTGAACAGTAGGAATGAATGGTGCGTCACAAATTAACCTCAGCAGTGAGCAAGATGCACCGACCTGACAGAAAGGGCAAGACTTCTGGAAGGGTCCAGAAAGCACGCGTCTTAGTGGGGAGAGGTGGGTGACTGGGGGTGGGGGCAGGCTGCTGGTTGGCTTGTACAGGTGTTCTTACTGTAAAAACTCAAGAAGCTACACATTAAGATGAGCCCTGAAAGTATTTACACCCACAACAAAACACTTAAAAACAAGTCCTTGGGAATGGTAAGTCCCAGCTTTGTTTAAAAATACACCCCACTTCTCCCTTGAAAAGGGCACTCTTAATAGGGCAAGGGTTTTATAATACAGTAATGCACTGGGAAAATACTTTCAGTACTTTCCAGCGTTTCTCCTTAGGCATCTAGGAATTAAGGTTTCTCTCACCAAAAAAATACGTTAGGCTAATCCAACTGAGACGTTCCCATGTCTGTTTGGATTCTTTGGTAGGAGCCTGTGTTTACTGAAACACTTAAGGCTTCGGTTTGGGTTTAAGTGGTTTGTTCTGGAGAGAACACATTAGCTTTTTAAGAAGGAGGAACTTTCATTCCGATTATTTTAAGTGGTGATTCCGGACGCTCCATTCTCTCAATGCTGTGTAGGAGAAGGCGTTCGATTCTGCGTTGGAATTGCGCGTTGGAAATGGAATAACGGATGGTTATTAAGCCCGGGGCGGATGCCAATCCTGGCCAGCCTGCTGGGAAGGGGGTACATACAGGTTGCCTCTTCAAAGGAAGCAAGGTGTAGCTGGGCTGACTTTACTGGAACATTCTAGATGAGAATAAAGATCTGCCCGTTTTTGTCCAGATACCTCCTACGTAGCTTAAGATCTTCCTGAGACAAGTTGGAGAAACCGAGAACAAGGCAGGGAACCACATATTCACCTGGCTCCGGGGCTCGGGGTGGCCCTAGATGAGTATCTAGAGAGTATCGCTCCCAGGCCGGGGACCGCGCAGCACCCCGGCGCCCCTGGTGGAGCGGGAGGGCGGGGAGGGCGGCCGGGTGGGGCGGGGCGCGGTGACAGCCGAGCAGGGCCCGCCCCCGGCTTCCCACCCGCGGCAGCCAGGGAACTCGCCCAGCCCCGCGTTCCGCTCGCTGCCGCCGCCCGCGCTCGCGCCGCCCCGCATCCCGGTAAGACCCCCCGCCCGGCAGCCCTAGGTCCCCCTCGGCCTCGCGGGGCTCCCTGCCGCCGCGCCGGGGCACAGCCATATCTGGGCAAAATATTCAGCTGTCGCCGCCGCCGAGAAGGGACTGAGCACGGTTCCCTCTATAAATAGCCGCCGCCTCGGGTGGCCTTCGGGGCTCGGGGTCCGGTTCCCCCAGCCTGATGATCCGGTTGCTGGCGCTAAGCGTCCCCGCAGCCTGACGCGCGCGACCCTAGTCAGGGCGCCTGGAGCTCTAGACCTGGTCGCCTAGGGACCTTGGGAGCGGCTGGCGGTGCCTCCTGTGGACATCGGCACCTTGCGAGCTGGTCACGAGCCCTCCTGGGAGTCTGGGGAGGAAGGGGATCCACGCTCGGGGGACGCTGGGTCCACAGAGCACCGATCTGGCCGACGCCGGAAAAGTTTCCCAAACTCCTGGAACTAGCGAGGTTTAAAGCACAAGCTGCACTTGCGTTGCGCGCAGCCAGGTAGGACAAGAAAGAGCCTAGGGGCAGGAGGCCACCGGCTGTCTCCAACTCGGGGGTGGCCTAGGCAATCCTCCTTTCCTATTTGTGAGGTGAAGTTAGGGTCCTTCAAGGGGATGGTACCCGAGGCCACGAGAGCGGCCAGGCGTGCTCTAAACTGCCCACACTCCCTCGCACCCGTTCTCCAGTTTCTGGGTAAGGATGCTGGGGACACAGCTGCAGAAGTCAGAGACTTTGGTGGCTCTTGGCACTCAGGTCCTGGCCTAGGACCCACTGGGGCCCTCGGAATAGCCTGGGAAGTGTGCCTGGGGTGCTTTGGGGCATCTCTGGGCTGAGTCGCTAGCAGCACCTCAGCAAAATAACAAATGAGCAAATAAACTTGGGCAGACTCGGGCGGGCAGCTCAGTTCCCTATGTGGCACCTGTAATACTCCCATAACCACGAAGCTCCCCAGCTCTCTGCTTAGTTACATCTATCATCCCGGTGCTCACCTTCCCTAAGAGATTCCTGAAGACCTGGCCACAAACAGGCAGACCCTAAACGCAGATTCTGGGTTCTTTCTTAGTGGGGGCTCCCTCCCACAGGATTGATCTTTCTCCCTAGGTCCCATTTTTGCCCGTGTAAGGGCTTGGAAGCCCTTTGCTCAAGGTCATGCAAACCCCTACTGCAGCCAGTCTGCCTTTCCTATCTATTACCGACCTTTCCTGGCAGGTCTGGGGACTCTCGGAGCCCCTCTTTTGTGATCTGCTAATATCTGGGACTATCCCAGGTTGGAATGACAGTATGAAGAGTCTAGGAATAGATCCTGAAGAATGCTCAGTTTTCTCCTTCGGCAGATAAATGAGTTAAAGGGGAATCAAGCCCAATAGGAAGGTTCCCACCGACTTCAAACCTCACAACAAACAGGGAGCCTGTCACTCTGGCATCTTATCTCTCTCTAATGAGCTAGCCTCACAGTCCACAGTTTAGACAGCCATTGGCCCTTGGATGCCTCACATCCTAAGTGGGAAGTTAGAGCCTTCTAAAAATAGCCCGGCCCACCTTATCAGAGTCTCACACCTTCTCCCTCTCCTCAGGCAGGGCTCTTGGCTGCAGCTTAACTACAGAACACAGGGACTAGGTGGGGTCAGCTCTAAGCAATAAAGGGGGGTGGTCTGGAGTTCAGGCCCTTAGCTTCAGCCCTGGCTCTGTCACCCACTCAGTGCAACCTTGAGAAATGACCTTAGGGGACAGGATGGTCTTTAGTGGCTTAGGAGTGCAGAGGGCTGGAAGTCTTCCCGGAAGCCCTCTAGCTGGAGAAAAAGGAAGTGCAGGGGAGATCTGGGGCACCAGGTCTGGGATGAGGACCCCCGGAGTCTAGGTGTGTGTGGAGGGGGGCGGGGGTGCTGCAGTTTTGCAAGAGCTTAGTGGAGAGGTGGGCACACAGTTAACTACAAGGGATAGAATGCTGAGAAGTAGGGAGACTTCATCAGAATTAAAAGTGGGCATTGGGAACTTGGTTGCAGCGTGGCAGAGCATTAAAAACTAAGATCGGCTGGAGACCCAGCTTGTCCCCTCAGTTTCCCCACTGTGTACAACAGGGCTAACAATACAGGACACTTCATTCAAGCTATGATAGGAATTGATGATGGGCAAGCCCTGAGCTTAGTTAGACCCTGCCTGGTACCTTTCGAGGATATGGTTAGGGAGGCAGAGGCTGGAGCTTAAGTAGAGACCATTCCCAACTCTCTCTCACAGCTTAGAAGAGAAAGGCAGTTGGAGCTGGGCCAGAGGGCAGCCCTCTGTGTTTATGAGATGGCCAGCATAAGTGGTAGAGGCAAACCGAGGGGCGACCACCTCTTAAGTAAGAGAACTTAAGAGGTGTGCCCATGGCAGGATTGAGGTCCCTCCTTAAGGACATGCCACATGTTTACCAGCTTTGCAAGTGGCTTTCAACCCTCCAGACTTTGCTGAGCAAAAATAAAGGGGGTGGGGGCTGGGGGTAAAATGAAGCAGGCCCTGGTCTGGGCCCCCGTGTCTCCTGGCTGACTCAGTATCTGTGAGCCGTGAAGGGTGAGCCGACCCTGCTCTGGGGGCCTCATGACCTTGGCTTGCTAACTTCTGAGATGATGTCATCTATTGATGACTTCGCTGAGCCCAGTCATATGGCTTCTTCTGGACAGTGTTTTGATTTTTCAGTCTTACTAATGGGCCAGCCTAGGCTGCCAACATTTCTAATGAGGCCAGTTCACTCTCCCTTAAAGCCAGAACACCAGCTAGATCAATTATTTGGCTGCTAAGAGTCATTATCAGTTTAAAGCCAGGGGCCTGTTTCCTGGTATTAACGGGAGTTCACTCTCACAGCGCTGGGGGCTGTCTCTCTTTCCGTTTGTTTTGTGAAATCTTCTGGTTTTTATTATGATGGCAACAGCCTCTCCGTTGCTCTCCGTGATAATGAAAGAATGAGCTCGTTGGAATCAGCCTAGGACATGGTCTGGAGTCTGCTGGCCTGAGCCACTGGATCCTTGTCTGATAGAAATGCTAAACGAACTCTGGCATTTCACTTGTGCCTTCTGTCATGTCCTTTCCTGGAGATGAGCTTTGGGGATAAGCTCAATATCACAGTGCCTGAGAAGGTGGGAAGCCGGGGAGAAGGCAGGTCCCACCCCTATGCCCTGTCCTTTTTATACTCCCAGGCTCTCTTTCCCAGGCTGCCTTTCACTCTGAGTTATTAGAGTAGCACCACAGGGCTGTTGTTAGAGATGTCTGTAGTGGACCGTGGCAGTAACCATTGCACATTTCCTCCAGTGCCCAGGCAAGCCAAGGAAAGCAGAGATGCCTCTTGGCCTCACTCTGACTTCATGGACTCACCTTCTGCCTGGCCTTTCAATGCAGCTACTATTAATTCCTGTGGGCTCTCGTCCCACCCCTCCCATTTCTGTTAGCCCCAGGCCCCTGCATACTGGACAAAGCCAGTCATGGTTCCCAAAGATGTTTCAACCCCAGCAGGCCTAGCCTTGGTCTCTCCTGTCAATCTTCTTGTGTTCTCATCTTGGTCACCAAAGCCATGGTCTTCCCAGGCACCAAGGCAGAGCCTCCCTTCCTGTCGCCTTCCCTTCCACATGGCCGTTCAGTCAGTCCTACCTTCCTTTACAGCTCCTATCCATTCACAGGTCCACATTCATCACTGCAGTCAAGGACTCAGGCAGCTCTACTCTAGGCTATTGTCAGAGTTTCTTTAAGAAGGGATTGTGCTGCTGTTCAAAGAGCTTCCCAAAGCAGAATTATGGCCTTTTCGATGTTCTTTTTGGGAATTCCCCATTTCCTAGTAAAGATCTGTGACTTCCTAGCATCTCATAGGATCTGGTCTCACAGTACTTTGAAATCCCTGCTAGGCCTGCCCCCAGATTCTTTGAACCTTCTCAATGGTCAGATGTGTTTCCCTGCCTTTGCCTCAATACTCCCACTGTCTGGGACGCTGCTCTCTCAGTCCCTTGATGTCTCAAACTAGGCTCATCTGCTGCCTCTCTGTCTGAGCAGACAGGAAGCTGTTGGAGGGCAGGGTTGGTAGCTCCTGTATGTGTGTAGTGGTGTCCAGATCACCGCTCAATGCTTGCTGCAGCACAAGTTCTATTCAATGCTTGACAAAGCAATGAATGGGTGAACGACAAAGGCATCACAGCAAGCATACAGGGCACAGCACCCGGCGCTTACGTGTTTTCCCATCCACTAGGCAATCGACTCCGTGGGTCAGGAAGCAGACTTGGCCTGCTTCCTGTCAAGTCCCCGGCCCCTGTCAGCCCTGCCACACTGAACAGCTGATAGCATCAATCATGTCATTTGAAACTCACAACGATCCTGTGAAGGAGAGACAGCAGGTGCCATACCTGTGTTTTATAATTAGACAGTGGACCCCAGCAGGAATCGGGTGTATATTTCAGAATCCTGAAGTGCTAACCAGGATTATAAACTCGAGGAACAAGGGTCTTCATATTCTATGTTGACGATTCGCTCTTTACTGGGCATCTCAACCATGTGGAACCTTTCTGTAAATATGCAGATTCTAGCCCAATAGGTACAAGATAGTGCTCAATAGTGTGAATTTCCGAAGAGTACTTTACTTCTAGTAAGCTGGACTATGCCGACAGTAATAAGCCTAATTGCTGCGAACATCTCTTATAGCCTCAATAAAGTGATGCTGGCCTTCTTCCCACTCATACTGACATGCACTTTCTCCTGATGCTGACTCGAAGACAGTGCTCTCTAAAACCTTTGCACCCTGGCTCCAAGTCAAGGGCTCTCTCTGATCAGCACACCGTTTACAAGTTTGGTTTCTATGAGCTTTGGGTCAGTGTTGGCGTGGGAACCAGAGAGGGCTGAGATGCGGAGACATCAGACGGGGTGTGCAGATTGAAAAGTGATAGAGAGGGAGACACAAAGAGAGACTTCCCCTGTGCAAACTCGGGTAGATTCCAGAACTCTGGATGTCGGTGCTGTGTGCATTTGTGTGTGAGCTTTGTGAATCAAGTTCTGCTTGCTTACTTAAAAGTGTCTGAGATGGCTCAAAATAAGCCTAGAGGGGAAAGGAAACAAAGAAAGACAGACATTCTTAAAGATGTAAGAAACCTGGGAGATTACAATTACTTGACTCTGGGAGTCTGATTAGTACTATGGACCCTTACTATAGGAAGATGAATATATTCATCCATATGGCAATTCACATAGCATTTAGGACAATGCAGAGACTTCTGAAGCCCATTCAGCAGCATGAATGCCCAACACAGGAAAGAGTGCCATGTGAGGGACCGAGCTGGAGATGGCAACTGTTGGCAGCCAAGGAGGTGAGAGCAGCCTCTTCAGATGTGACTCAAGGAAGGGCATGGGTCTTTCTAGAAACCAAAAAGCTTCATAAGCCCTGGTTCTCAGCATGTTGTCATGACAACACACCACCAAGCGACTCGTAAAAGCCACACATTACCCGCAGTTTAAGAAGCTTACCTCAGCGGCTAGGAACCTGGACTCCGGAGGGCAGCTCCTTAGCTTCCTAGCTCAAGTCTAAGAGTCACAGACTGTGTAATCTCAGGTAACTTTTACCCCGTCTGTGTCTTGGTTTCCTCATCTACAAGGCGGGATGTTGTCAGGATTAAAATCACTTACCTGTAATGTAGCAGGGTGGTGGTTGTGGTGGGGCACAACTTTAAATCCCTGCATGGGGAGGCAGAGGCAGGAGGGTCTCTGAGTGTGAGGCCAGCCTGGTCTATAGAGGGAGTTCCAGGACAGCCAGGGCTATGCAAAGAGACCCAGTCTTGAAAAATAAAAGACACCAAAGAAGTGAGCTATATATAAACTGTTAAGGACAGCACCTGGGGCACGGTCGCTGCTAAGGGAGGACCGCGCACAGCAGCGATGGTAAGTACAGCCTGATGGCTTGCCGCATCTAAGCCTCAGCTCCATGACCTTGCTCAGCATGCTGGCCTAGTGTACCCTCCCTAACTATGCCACCCAGACCCCCAGGATGGTACCTTCCTTGGGAAGAGGGTCTTTGCAAGTGCGGTTAGTTAAAGTGAGGTTATACCAGATAGAGCGGCCCTAAGGCCAGTGGCTGGTGTCCTTATAAGGAGCCACATGGCAAGGTGGGTGGACACTGGGAAAAGCAGTGACAGACCAGGGACTGCCCACAGTACCACAGTGAAGGGAGAGTATGGGGCAACCTGCACCCTGCCCACCTCCAGCCTCTCCCAGCAGGAACCAACCTCACTGGTAAACCTTGATGTAGGATGTCTGCCCTCCGAACTGTGTCCGAATTGATCCTTGTTGTGGCAGCCCTTACAAGCTGGTAGCGTTAGGTTACTTCACTTTTCTGCATCCAAGTCCCTCTGTCTGTAAAATGGGTATAATAAAGTACCTGCCTCAGCATTAGCAAGACTGCAGGAGATAAGCCACACCTGGAGCTTGGTGTGACAGGGACTGCTGTGCGCTGAGTCGTGAGGCAGGGTGCCGCTGGTAAAGTGCTTGCCTAGCATCCTCTGGGCTCTCAGCTTCATCTCCAACCCCAAATGGATGGAAGAAGGGACACTACTCTGTACCTGGCTCAGGCTTGTCATCTCAGCTACTGAAGAAGCTGAGGCAGAAGAATTACAAGTTCAAAACCTTCCTGGGCAACAGCATGAGTTTAGAGCCCTATCCCAAAATAAAGTCAAGAGTAGTTTGGAAAGATGGTTTGCAGATCGGAGCGCTTGCTGCTCTTTCAAAGTTCTCAAGTTTGGTTCCCAGTATGGACACTGGGTGGTTCACAACCTTGGTAAATCCAGCTCCAGGGAATCCCCGCCTCCCTCTCCTGACTTCTGTGGGAACTGGCATGTGCACACACACACATACACACACACACACACACACACACACACACACACACACACAGAAACAGACACATGTTGTTACCTCCTCCTCTTCCTCCTCCTCCTCCTCCTCCTCCTCCTCTTCCTCCTCCTCCTCCTCTTCCTCCTCCTCCTCCTCCTCTCCTTTCTGTGACAAGCTAGTGATATGAGGCAATAACAGCTTTGGTGGGATGTCATTGGTGTTCCACTGAGTTTCAATACAACTTATTTACCCAGAGTCCTGTTTGTGATGAGCTCTTGTGGCATTTGCAGGATAGGCCTGTGGATTATAACTAGACAGTCTGTACATAAATCTTTGTAAAATTCCACGAGCCACTGCCTGGAAATGGAACTGCTGTCAAAGGCTGTGACCACTGACAGCAGGACTTACCTGGCTTTGGAAGATCCCTAACAATGTCTCCTCCTATCCGTGAGGGTGCTACCACCCCTTTGGTCATTCCCATGGGTGGTTCTTGGGCTTTGGGCCCTGTCTGTCTACAGGTGAGCCCTGATCAGTGTGGGGTTTTGTCATCTATACAGCTGTTGATGAACCATCATTTCATCTTATGGAACTGCCTATTCCTTCCATAGTCAAATATTTCCCCCCTGGGCTGTTCTATTTTTGTTGTTTGTCGCTGTAAGAACTCTTTGGTGAGCAAATTAGCCTTGTGTTCAAGGCATGGTGGATCTATTCTGCACCCCTCCCCATTTGACCCTTCAAAAAAGCATAAAATGTGCTCCATATTTTATATGGCTCTACTGCCAGTGAGGCCAGGTGGCCACAGGAGGAGCCCAGGGCTTCTACTCAAGTTCATGTGCATTTCTCAGAGACGCACAGCCATCAAATTCAACAGGCACATCCCACACTGGTTTTTACATAGCCTTGAACTTGCTATGCATCTAAGGATGACTTGAAACTTCTGATCCTCCTTCTGAGTGCTGGCATTACAGATGTGAGTGTGACACCACTCTGTGTTTATGACATGCTAGGGATAAAACCAAGGCTTTGGGCACGCTAGGCAAATGACCAGCTGAGCTTCGTCCCAGCCTTTTGCCTGTTGCCTGTCTTCCTGCAACATCCTCTCTCTCTCCCCTCTCTCTCTGCCTCTCTCTGCCTCTGCTTCTCTCTCTCTACCTCTCTCTCTCTTTCTCTCTCTCTCTCTCTGTCTCTCTCTCTCTGTGTGTCTTTCTCTCTCTCTCTCTGTCTCTGTCTTTCTCTCTCTCTCTCTTTCTCTCTCTCTGGTTAGAGCCAAGGCAGCCAGAACCAGGGAAGCTGTACAATGACAAGAAAGGAGGAGGCACTCCAAGGGAACTCTGCTAACATTGCAATGATCGGAGAGATGTAAAATGAGATTGTGTGTGTGTGTGTGTGTGTGTGTGTGTGTGTGTGTGTGTTTCTTTCTCTCTGTGTGTACACATATGTGTGTACATCTCTCTGTGTGTACCTTTCTCTGTGTGCATGTGTGTGTAGCTTTCTCTCTGTCTCTGTCTCTGTGAATGTGTGTGTATCTGTTCCTTTCTCTGTGTGCATGCACATATGTGTGTGCCTCTCTCTGTGTGTATGTACCTTTCTCTGTCTGTCTCTGTCTCTCTCTCTGTCTCTGTCTGTCTCTGTCT
>JADRCD010197430.1:0-16626 GCA_019843815.1 Montemys delectorum | reverse complement strand
TGTGTGTGTGTGTGTGTGTGTGTGTGTGTGTGTGTGTGTGTGTGTGTTTGTCTTTCTGATTTAAACCACCTAGCAGCTTTGGCAGCGTGGACCCTTGAAGCCCAGTGTGCTCTGGGCTGAGATCCGAAGTTGCTGCAGAGAGTGACAGGCAAGCCCTGTGTTTCTATGTTTAGCGACCCTGCTGGTTTAGAAGGTGCTTTCCCACATGACTAACAGAAGGAGCTCAACCCAAGAAAAGGAAAGCACATGAGACAGAAGACAAGACTATAACGGTGACTGGGTCTCCTTCAGTCATTGCTGCAAACACATCTTTCACAACAGAACCAGACTGCAAAGGGCCTCTGACTGTATCAACGCCACAGCAGCCCTGGGAACTGTGATGTCAGCCACCTCTGGAAGGCCTCTTCTAGAGCTGTCACCTCTGCTCACGTGCCTGCAGTGACAGGTGCTCCTGATGTCACAGGTCAGCCTAGTGACTTCTTGGGCATCATATAGTCTTGAGGTGTTCCTTGTGTTGATCAGAGATCCATGCATTGGTGACCTTAGTAAAATCTTGGCCTCTTCACTCTGGGAAGCTATCAGGCCATGCTGTTTTCTCTTCAATAGTTGGCAAAGTGCCAATTGTGTCTAAGGAATGGCATCTGAGGCTGTCCCATGATCTTGCTCCTTCTGGTCCATTGGCTGTTCTACACATGATGACATCCTATGTTTTCTGGACTCAGTGACACACAAGAGAAGACTTAATGTAGAGGCTACCTGCATGGCCAATTGGCTTTTAAATAAATATGTATTTGTGTGTGTGTGTGTGTGTGTGTGTGTGTGTGTGTGTGTGTGTACGCGCGTGCGTGCTAGCTCACGCATCCAAGGAGGCCAGAAAGCAGGGTAGATCCCCTGGAACTGAAGTTACAGGTCATGAGCCATCTAACATTGATGCTGGGATCCAAACTCAAGTTTCTTGGAGTCATAGTGAGTTCCCTTAACAGCTGCTATCTCTACAGCCCCACTGTGGGCTTTTAGAGTGTGCTCAGTAGCACCAAGCCACCAGAGAAGTGCACAGTGAGATGTTACTGCCACCCCTCCCAAATGGCTAAACCAATAAGTACCAGCAATGACATGTTAGCAAGGATCTGGACCAAAGGGAAGACTCATGCATTGCTGGTGGGGATGGAGAACTGCATAATCACTTCAGAAAATCGCATCTATTGCAGTCTGACTGCATCTGTTGAGACTCGACTCCATACCCAGCTAGCCAAAAAGTAAATGGTTCTCTCTCCCTGAAGACATATTCACAGCACCAGTGGTAATCCCCAAGCAATGGGGGGTAAAAAAAAAAAAACAAAGGCGTTCTTTAAGAATAAATCAATCTATCGTGGTGTGCTTTGCATAGCGGAATACCACACAACACTGAAGAGAACAAACTGTTACTGCAGGCAACAACACTGATGAGCTCATAGATAGGAGGCTTCGTTTGAAAGAAACCAGTTCTAGGACTGAGGAGATGAATCAGTTGATAAAGTGCTTGCTTTGCAAACAGGAGGACTGAGTTTGATCACCAGAACCCAAGTGTGGTGGTACATTCTTGTGTTCTTAGAGGGAGGAGGTGCAAGCAATCAAATGCCTGGGGCTCACCGGCCAACCAGCCTAGCTCACTTGGCAAGTTCTAGGCCAGTGGTGACCCTGTCTCACTGCACCAGTGCACAGTGCCTGTGAAATGACACCTGAGGCCCCACAAATGTGCACCATGTGTGCCTGCATATTGGTGGACATGCACACACACACAAAAAAGGAACCAAACCCAAGAACCTTTCCACTCCATATTTCAATGTATGTGACATTCAAAACACAGCCATGGCTAGTTGGTAGTTTTGAAGGTCAGAAGAGTATTGCTATGTTTTATGGAGACTGAGCAAGGTTGTGGAATAAACCTTCAGGGTGAGGGGACAGCTTGGTATTTACATACTTGTATATGTTTGGGGAGATTCAGCGAGTTCTACATGTAAGACTTGTACTGTATTGCATGTAACCCATGCCTTGATGAAAAACAAACAAACAAACAAAACCAACAACAACAAAACACTTTCCCACTGAAATAATGGTGGCTCAGACTTCTCTGTCACAGAGCTGAGATGTCACCACCCTCGTCTGGGTCACTCTGCTTTCACTAATGTGGCTGAGCCTTCATCCTGGTCTGGGTTTAGCTCCAGACACTGCTGACTTTTGTTGGGTGCATGGTCACTGGAGAGCCCCCCTTGTCCTGCTCCTGGTTGCTCAACTATCATTATCCGGGGCTGGCAGAGTTGGCTGTCGAGCCTCTCAGGAGGTGGAGGGAGGAGAAATAAAGATGCCATCTGAACTGTATCATGGTGATCTGATGTCCCCATCAAGAAACAATACACGTCACGTTCTTACTCTGCACGGGACCTGCTGGTCTCAGGTGCTTGGTGCTGCCTAGCTGAGGCTGCCAGCTAGCCGAGGCCAAGGCAGGGCCAGTCCATATTCTCTTCTCTAAGGGACGACCAGATATCAGGCTTCATCCATTAAGGTCTGATGGCTTAATCCATCAATTCCCCGCTACCCCCGCAAGGGTGGTGGATAAAGAAGTGCCCTGTGTGTCCTTAGCCCAGGGACCTCTATGTGAGTCTCATCCTCGATTTTAGTTATCTCTCCCGAAAAGCCCAGAATGTTCTGCATGTGATAAGTGATCTGTTACTGCTCATCCTGGAGTTGGGCTCTGGATACAGAGGAATGCAGCAGCTGGCTCAGGGGCACACTGGACAGCTGCAACTCAAGTTAGAACCTGTAACCAGGCCCTTGCCTCCTGACCCAGTGCACCTTTCTGTCACAGCACAATATGGCCCCTATAGACCAGGAGGGTTGCAATGGGTTAGTAGTTACCGGGGAGGAAAATGGCCATCATCACAAGTGGGAAAAAGCCAAGCTTGTCCTAGGACCTTCAGGGTATGTGATCTGGAAAGGGGATGGGCGTGGGTGCTATACACTTCCCTGTGCACAGAAGCCCGCTCTGCAAAGACCTTGTATTTGGTCAAATGCTGTATGGTCACCATCTAGAGATTTGTAATCCTTTTGTCATTGAACGTTGTGTGTGTGTGTGTGTGTGTGTGTGTGTGTGTCCATGCACTTGTGTGCATGAGCATATTGGAAGCCTGAGGTCAGCTTCAGGTATTGTTTCTCAGCAGCCCTCCACCTTAATTTTGAGACAGGGTCTCTCACTGAAACATGGAATTTGCCAATTATATTCGTCTGGCTGTCTGGCCAACAGCCCCAATGATCCATTTGTCTTCACATCCCAAACCTAGGACTGCCAGTGACTCTACCTTACCTCGCTCTTTATATAAAAATGTTGAACATCAGACTCAGGTCTGATGCTTGCGTGGCAGACACCATTGGCTAGGGCGTCTCTTCTGCCCACTGGACTTATATTTTTACATTCAGCTCAAACCTCAGCTCTCATGGATCCGCCTCCTTCCTTTCAGCTTCCTGGGGGGATTCTTGGAATCTAACTTCCCCGTCCTTGCAACACATCCCCAACCTCTGTCATCCTGTCCAGACACACACACACACACACACACACACACACACACACACACACATTCACACACACACACACCGGAACCCCTTGTCCACCCCAGTGCATTCAGCTGGGAATGCTGAAGGAAAAAAAATCTGCTTCACCACCATTAGCCCCCAGCATCTTGGCCCAGCCAAGTAGTAAAATACCCATAAGGAGTGGTCCATTGCATAGCAAGCTGTGGGTCAAGACAGTAGGAGCCTAGATGAGGGTGTGGGGCAAAGAATTATGTTGTTACACTGGCCAAAGGAACTGACCTCCCACCCTGCTCCACTAGAACAGTAGCAGTCCTATGTGTGACAGGAGAGGGCACTTAGAGGCCCTCTGAGTTGAAGAGCATGCTCTGAGTTGAAGAACAAAAGTGCTAGTGTTGGTTATGGTGTAACCCGTAGAAACAAGGACAGATCAAGAGAGAAAATGAAAAACATCAGTACCTTTATTGAGACTTTTTCCTACCCTTAAAAAAAGGATTTATTTCATTTTTAATTCTCTCTCTCTCTCTCTCTCTCTCTCTCTCTCTCTCTCTCTGTGTGTGTGTGTGTGTGTGTGTGTGTGTGTGTGTGTGGTGGGTATGTGCACATGTGTGCAGGTATCCACAAAGACCAGAAGAACTGGAGGTGACTTGGATCCCCTAGAACTGGAGGTGACTGTGAGCCTCCCAAGGCAAGTGCTTGGAAAGGAATTCAGATTTTATACAAGTGAAGTATGTGGCCTAACTGCTGAGCCATCTCTCCAGCCCTTTCCTGCCTTTCAAAGGCCCCTATGGTTTTATCCCACAATGAATCCATTAAATTTTACAGGAGGTTGTTTTTAACACTGTTCTATTGCTGTGAAGAGATGCCACGCTCGTGACAACTTTTATAAAAGGAAAGCACCTAATTGGGGGCTTGCTTCCGGTTTTTTCAGAGTCAGTCCACGATCATCACAGCAGGGAGCAAGGAGGCTGGAGTATCACTGGAGTAAAAGCTGAGAGCTACATCCGGATCCATAAAACCTCAAGGCTCACCCCCAGTGACACACTTCCTCCAACCCAGCCACACCTTCTTTTTTTTCTTTTCTTTTCTTTTTCTAATCCTTGTAATCCTTTCTAACAGTTCCACTCCCTGATGACTAAGCATTCAAGTACAGGAGCCCACAGGGGCCATTTTTATTGAAACTATTACAGCAGTTGTATGAGTTCCTTGTTTCATTGCTGTAATAAATGACAAGACAAAGGCAGCTTAAGGAAAGACCAAGTTCTCCAGGCTTAAGGCTTGAAGGTATTGTGGTCTGTCATCCTCGTGGTGGAGAAGCCGTGGAGGAGCATGAGGCAGATGTCACATTGTGTTTGCAGTCAGGAAGCAGGGAGAGATGAATGCTGGTTGGTGCTTAGCTCACCTTCTCCTTTTCATACCAGACCCACGTGTAGGATGGCTCCTCCAACCCCCAACTCACCTAGTCTAGAAAGTCCCTCCCAGACATACCCAGAGCTTTCTCTAGGTGGTCCTAGATCCTGTCAAGGTGACTGTCAAGATAAGCCATGACAACAGTCCTGCTTAGGAGACTCTTGCAACATCAACAGTGGGTGGAACTGGGCTGCTTTGTGGGGGGGTGGGGGGGTGGGGCAGGGGAGCGGAACTCCTTCGAATGTGAGAAGGCCAGGGATTTGCACCAGTGATCACTCCGAGAACTTCACCTACTTCCTGCTTCTTCCTCTTTTCTGTCTGGATAGGTCACAAGTGACCACACCCCTAGGGACAGGGAACTCATGCCTAAGGGTGGTTTTTTCTCAGGTGCCACAGAGGTCTCTGTAGAGTGGGGGAGTGGCTATTGTCAGAATCCTCCTCTCAGTTTATGACCTTGAACTTGTCTTCCCCTCCCACACCCCACAGAGTGCTGGTTGACTTTCTTCCCTAGCTGGCCACTGACCTGAGGTGGGACTCATTGTGCACTGTTTCCATGGGACTCTGCCCCTTGATGACAACCCACCGGCAGCTGCTGTGTTCGTCCTCTGAGCCAGGTTGGGCCTGAGCACTGAGAAGAGATGTCAAATGAGACCATGCCCCTCTCTGGCCCTGCCTGGGACGCAGTGTCTTCTGTTAGTCACGGGGGGGGGGGGGGGGGGGGGGGGAGAGGTAGCATTCATTACATAACTTCCCTCCTCAGGTTGTGCAAGGCCTCAGGGACACCATGTCTTTATGATATCACACCCTAGCTCTGCCTCGATGGGGAGCTATTAGGGATAATTAGAGGGTTATTGGCTGCTGGAGAATGTTTTTCATAGGTGTCTGGATGTGAAAGGAAAACTGAGGCAGAGGGATGGGCCAACCTCTTGGGATGACACAGATATTAAAGGGTAAAGGCCCTGAGAAGAGAAAGGAGGACAGATAAATGAATGGTTGAAGACACAGGATTCCAGTCACACAGAGACAATAGTGTCTGGTTCCACCCTTGTGAGCTACAAAGTGTAGCCAAAATCTCAGGCCAGGCAGGGCCCCTGACAGCAGTCACGAACTGGCAGGAGTGGGACAGAGGGAAGAGAGGGCTAGGTCGCCACATTTTGGCTGTGGTGGATGAAAGCTTTCCAGAGGTGGATGGTGGTGACGGCTGCATGAGAAAGCACCGGGCCGTCCTGAGTGCCTTAGAACTGGATACTTCAAAACGGAGAAGGGCTGGGGTGTGGCTCATTGCAAGGAGGGTGTACCTAGCAAGCATGGAGCCCTAGGTGCCATCCTCCAAAAAAGTGAAGATTTCATGTCATGTATATTTTTTACCACAATGTAAAGAGATGAGTGCCAGGCATGGGGGTTGACAGAGCTGGAGGAGCCAGGAATAGGTGGCTGGCCTGATGCCCTGGCGCCTAGCCCCAGAGGCTGACAAACACCACCAGGGGCTCCCCCTACCCCCCACCATCTCCTTTCCTCTTTCATCCTCTTCCATGTCACAGGCCATTGACTACCCAGTCCCCTACTCTTCAGCTGGGAGTGGAGACATATGAGATAATATAAATATGGCTGCCTCAGGTTCTCTCTGAAGAAGGGCACTAGGGAGGCAGCTGTCTCGGGAGGTACAAGGAACACTTCAGAGTCTCTTGTGTCCCTGAAGCTGGAGGAGAGAGGGAGTGGGGAGACATATTCAGGAGGAGAAGACAGAGCACGTAGTCTGGGATGCAGGATTTTGTCATGAAGGGCCATGGCGTGGACTCCTTCAGATGATGTGTCTCCCAAAAGAAGGGCCTGCATGTCAAAGACCAAGAGAGGATGTCATGTCGTTTTATCTTTGACATTCCCTGGCGCAGCCTTTCTGGAACTTGGGGAGATGCTGTTATAAATCAAGGTAGTACCACCTAGTGCCTCCTCCCCAAGTGTCCCCACAGAGCAGATACTGGAGGAGCCATCACCAGAATGGCCAGCCCCTCTATCGTGATGGGGCAAAGGAGCATTACTGCCCTTGGAGCCACCCTGCTGGGAGCTCTCACTTTCTGCAGCTTTCCTGGTAGACAGCCTTAGCCTTGACCTGTGCAACCTGCAGAGCTTCGTTTCCTGCCACAGCTTGTAAATCCTATTGTTTTGTGTTTATTGGCTGGTTGAGGCTGGGGCTATAGAGAACCAGGGTTCTCTATCTGATCTGAGCCTAACCTACATACCAGATGGTAAAGGCTAGGAACAGGCGAGGGTGTTTTCAAGTTTCTGCAGCTCCTCTTTTCTTCTTCAGTCAGTCAGGACCCACGTTATAAGGCAGATAAAACTGCAGAGCTGTTCTGTTTCAGGGGAGCCATGTTGAGAGCTAGGCTGGAGCTGAACCACAGCCTGCCATCCCTCCTCTCCAGGATTCCACACTTATCTAACCCCGGGCCAGGCTTCTCATGTAAAGATGGATGAGCAGAGGCTCTAAGAAGACCAGACATTTGCCTGAGTTTTTAAGGATGCTAGATCAGAGCCCAGGTGTGCCGTCTCTTTACGTTGATGGTGTTTCTGCACCAAGCACAAGGCTTAGCTGTGAGGACACAGAGAGGAATAAACACAGGCCTCCTGGGAGGGACTTTATGGTGTGATGATAGTATAAGGGGAAAGTAGAGACCGACTCCAGCAGCAGCATCCATTACATTATAGCACCTGGCACTGTGAGCCTGGGTGGGCTGTGCCCCATCCCCAGACTGCCCTCTTATCTGCCTGACAATATTCACTCTTACAGCATCCTACAGGGTGAATCTTGGCACTCTGACTCATTCCAGTGAGTCTCAGCTTTGTTTTTGATCTTTTATTTCAAGGAGCTCTTCAATGACCCAAAGCAAGCATATGAAACAGGGTCAGGATGAGCTCTCTCACCCTTTGGTCCCCTCCAGGTATCTGGAGACAACTTCTCAGAGATCTCTGGACATAGTTTTAAAGCCATCTATTCGATCCAATTCTATCATTGATGACAGTTCAGTAAACAGGAGCCTACGATGGTCACCCTAGCAATCAACATCAGAAGTGACTCTCCACCTGGGTGGGGACTCTCCATCCCGATACCTCCTCTGCTAGGAAACAGAGGTCTTGCATTAACAATTATAAACGCAATCTCTTGAAAGCCCTGTTTTAAGGCTGAGCCTGCAGTGGGTTCTGTTAGCACACCAAGTTCAGGTCCCCTCACTCTACCTCCTCTCCACCTCAGGCCCCAGACTCGGAGGAGAATCATTCTTTGCAGAAATAGTCCCGTGAGCCAGATGAGGTGTGGCTTGAAGCTGACAGCTTCATGATTCTCCGTTGTTCTTGGCCTATTTAAAGTTAATGCCTCATCCCTCTGCAATATTCACAAGGTGCTTGACATTCAAAAGGGTTTTTAAAACCCTATGAAATAGAGATTTTGAACTCAGCAGTGACTCTGGTGGATGTGTAGTATAACTTTCCTGGATACAGTAAGAGGAGGCCTCCTCAGGAAATTTGAAGATATCTGTTCAAGTGACATCGTGTGGGTGGACTGGTTCCAGGCCCCAAATCTCTCTCAGCAGGCCCCAGAGTTGCTATCTACCACTCTCATCTGGCTCCTTTCCCGGCAACTCCTGCCCAGGCTCCTTTCATGTGGATGCCTCTCTCCTATTCTCAGGTTCTGGCTCATAGCTTCTCCAGAGTCCATCTGTGTGTGTGTCTTCTCCTAAGGTCGGACAGCAAAGCATCCGGAAAATGAGTCAACCAGAAAAAAGAAAAAAACAAACATGGGACGATCCCAGGTTTCTGGGTACTCTCAAGTTGAGTCCTCATGGGCTCTGTGCCTGTGACGTATCTTCTTGTGTGGCAGCTCCCTGCATGACCTAGAAGTGACTCTAAGACAGTGTTTTCCAAAATTTGGCTTACGAGACATGTCTTAAGAGATCTAATGTTGTGACAAGAGAAGAGTGAAATTCCATAGCACCGGAGTGCTGGAGATATCTCTTACGTGGCTGTCTAATAAACCCTTTGAGAAGTCCTGTAGTCCACATCTCGTGGGTCTTGGTACAATCTAGAACCTTTGAGGACTGTCTTATGCTCACTTTTAATTGCTAAGACAAAATACTGGAGGCTGAGTACTTTTGAAAGTAAAAAGCATTATTGAGCTCACAATTTTGAAGGAGAAAATCCAAAGTCAGGCAGCCTCATCTGTTCTCCTGTAGCGAGAGCTCTCTTGGGTGTAACCGCACGTGGCCATAGCAGCATGGTGAGACTGTGCCCCAGAAGTAGAAACTGCATGGCAAGACCATGACCCAGAAAGCAGGGAGAGGGAATCCTGGCTATTTCTTTTGTCAATTGGACCAGAGTTAGAGTCACCTGGGAAGAGAAACCTCAACTGAAGAAAATGCCTCCATCAGATTGGCCTGTGGTCAAGCCTGTGGGGCATTTTCTTGGTTGATGATTGATGTGTCAGGGCCCAGCCCACTGTAGGCAGTGCCACTCATGTGCAGGTGGTCATGGATGGAATAATAATAAAAACAAACAAACAAAAACAAACAAACAAACAAGACGAGCAAGCCTTCTGGAGCAATCTAGTAAGCAGCACTCATCTGTGGCCTCTGCATCAGTTCCTGGCTCCAGGATCCTGCCCTGACTTCCCTCAGTGATGGAGTGTGACCTAAGAGTTGTTAAGATGAACTAAACCCCGTTCTCCCCAAGTGGCTTTTAGTCATGGTATTTTATCAAAGTAATAGGAGCTCCTAAGAGAAGGCCCCAGTCTTTTTCTTTTTATGATGATTCCTTCAAGTAGTAAATAAATCATTCCCTAAGACCAGAATTAGTCCCTCTGGAGGGCAATGCCTGCAATGACCTTTCTACCTCAAATATGCCTCATTTCTTTTTTTAAAAATATAGAGTATTTTATTAGTTCTTTGAGAATTTCATGCAATGTATTTTGATCATGTTCTCCTCTCTACTCCTCCCTGATATCAACCTCCCCACCTTCTTCCAGTTTCATGGCATTTTTTTAAAAAACCACCCACCGAGTCAAATTTGTGTTGCCCCATATACTCCTGGGTGTGAGGCTGTCCACTGGAATATGCTTACCTACAGTGGGTCCTGCTTCTTAAAGCCCCCAGTACAGCAGCAGTGCTACACTGGAGACGAGGCTCCCACACAAGAAACTCCGGGGAAGCAAACCGTATCTACAGCACAGCCCACACCAAAGACTGGTGTTCTCAAGCCTGTCTCAGAGGTTCACGTTCCGAGAGCATGCTGGACATCTTATGAGTTCGTTCCGGAAGTCATTATTTGAGTCCCTCTGGGCCTTCTAATGGAGATCAGGGATCCTTGTGTTTCCTGGCTGTGCTTAGGATAAGCCCAATTAGGCTGCTGTGAAGGCCTTCAGCTCTTGCACCTGTAGCAGGTCACCCGAATGAAAGGAGATGAACAGGAGTGTGCATGTATGGTCCGAACATCGTATACTTGGGGTCTGGTCACAGGAGGACTTCAGCTCAAGCTGAGGCTTTCTTGAAGAACAGGATAGCACTGCTGTTCTGAGTTTAGGAAGCTCATTTGTCTTATTGTAGTGGCTGTCACTCTGCTTGCCCCTGAGGATGTGCCCATGCATGATGCAGGTTTACATGAATGCAATGTGCCCCTGCTCTCCAAAGTCTGTGCTCTTTATGGCTTTAGTTTGTTTTTAAAATCACTTCATTTGTCCTTAGTTAAAAACAAGACAAAACAAAATAAAACAAAACAGGTTTTCAAGGAGTGGACTGTCTTCCCTCAGTTTTCATTTTTTCCCTGCTGTGGAAATTCCATTTGTTATTTCGCAGATGAACCATAGGTGTTCTCTCTCTCTCTCTCTCTCTCTCTCTCTCTCTCTCTCTCTCTCTCTTCTTACTTTCTTTGCATGGGGGCCTAGAGAGAACTTCTATGAAGAGGGGTGGCAATCATGCAAATGTGCCGGGGTGCTGGAACAGTGTACCCCAAACCAGGAAAGTGAACAGCTTACATGAACGCATGTATGGAAATTGAAAGCTGAGATCAATGTGTCCACAGCTTAAGTTCTTCTGTAGACCAGGCAGGCCTTGGACTCACAGAAATCCCCCTGCCTCTGAATCCTGAGTGCTTGGATTAAAGGCGTGGGTGACCATGCCCAGATGCTTCGGTTCTTCTGAGAGCTAAATGGAAAAATAGGCCCACGGTGTCTCCCCTGGCTTTAGATATTTCCTGGCAAGCCTTGCCCTGCAAAAGCCTCGGCCTATTCTCTGTGGCACCTGTGCATGCATGATGCTGCATACTGTTGTCCCAGAATGTCTCCTTTCTGTAGGAACAGCAGTCACGTTCGGTAGCAGTCTGTTCAACCCCAGGATGACCTTGTCTAAACTTGAGTTCTGTCTCAGCAACCCTGTAAGGACCACTTTCACATGAGAGCTCATTTTAACCTGCAGTCTGCTCCTGGGTGACAGAGGTGCTGGGGGTTAGACCATCAACACAGGAAGCTTGAAGCAGTAAGTCAATTCATAACATAGACTCTATGCAGAGGACTAGATCCCACTCTGCCACATTTAAGGCATCCCACAGCTTCTGAAAGGATGGAAGGTAGAGAGGCTCAGGCAGTGGGGAGACCTGAGACAGGGAGGCAGTCTCACAGACAGAGCATTCCCCTAGAGGAGAGTTCAGAGCCTCCTCAGGGATACCAGAGACAAGTAGAAAACCATCTAAGCTGGTTTTAGGGAGAAGCTTCCTGCTGCAAGATGGGCCCTGGGAATATGGAACAAGGTACTCATTGGGAGAAGATGTGTACTCAATGAGATCAGGTTCATAAGAAACTGACAGAACTTCTCAGGGAGGTAACAGACAGGCCAGGCTTGTCATGTTATTTTAGTCAGGACAGGAGGGTTCTTGGTCTTGATGTTCCCCTGCAGTGGAGGAACACCATAGCTATCAGAGATCACGAGAGCTCAAGGCCATCTTTCAATATCTTCATTGATAAAAATGGTCACTTAAAACCCCAGCCACAATGAGCCCACATACATGAATGGTCATGTGAGGGGTGTTGGGTGGCAGGTACCGATTGTCCTCTTGGATCAGTCACTTCTTTTGAAGCAACTTCTGGGAGAACACAATGGGTCCAGCCCAAGGTTCTCTGGACCACGATACTCTGTGATTCTGTGAAAAGTTTCTACCACACAGACACCAGATCCCAGAAAGACCCGAGTTCAAACTGGGGACTTACTGGCTCCTGGTGGTATGGGTTAACCTTTCTCAGTCCAAAGTCCTCTCCTGATTGCACACTTAACATTTAAGCACAAGTAAAACTGGAGAATCAGTGTGGGGTACTTAATGCATGGCTCTGCGTTTGGTACCAAGCAACTGTATCAACCTCACGGTAGGGTGTTTTCTGTCAGGCTTGGCTGCGATGAGGGAGCTGAGGTGCCTGCATGCAGCAGGTGCCCACTTAATCCTCTCTCTTTGAATGACAAACCTGACAGTGGCCTGTAGTTGTGATTCCCACTGGGACGCTGGGAAGATTGTCCAGAATAAAATAGTCATCAAGCACTCAGAACTGTCTATAGACACCCATTTACCTACAGCTACTGGCAATGCCCATTGCAACCAACTAACACTCATGAAATTGCACTGGGAAGATAGCTCAGTGGGAGAGGCACCCTCGGACAAGCATGAGGACCAGGGTTCAAGTCCTCAGATCCCTTGTAGCGAGGGTATACTAGTAATCTCAGAGTTCCTGTGATGAAAGGTGAGGCAGAGGCCGGAGAAAAACCCTGGAAGCTTTCAGGCCAGCTAGCCCGGTGGTCTCAAGGTGACAGGAGGCAAGGATGGACATCCGAGGTCACCCTTTGACCTTCATGTGTGCACACTCACACATGAAGGTGCAGCCATGCATATCAAAGAAAGATATCACATGCCACTTGTCGGCAAGTGGATAGAGAACTAATTCAAATTAGCCGCTATTAAACACACCCCACTATTTTGAGAGAAAACCTGACAAGGGGTCTGTCTTAAAGGATTTTCCTCTTTCTGACAGGTCACCAGTCAGCACAGAAGTTCAGGAGACAAAGACACAGCTGTGCACAATGTCCTACAGACGAGAGCTGGAGAAATATCGAGACCTGGATGAGGATGAAATCCTGGGGGCCCTCACAGAGGAGGAGCTCAGGACCCTGGAAAATGAGCTGGATGAGCTAGACCCTGATGTGAGTATTAGGAAAGCAGAATACCGGGCTGAGGCAGGAGTGAGGCAGTGAACCCAGGGTGTTGGCCACACTGGGGGTGAGGTGGGGGAGGGGCAGGTGGGCACTTCCCGAAGCCACCAATGTCTTTCTCCTTATATGACAGCACGTTGGAATAATGTAGCCTCCGCGGGGCTATTTTTAAAATGTTGTATTAGTCACAGTTCTCCAGAAAAACAGAGCCAATAAAATGTGTGTGAGGGAGAAAGTAAATGTATATCCCACCGAGAGAGCGATACAGAAGCAACTGGCTCATATGGTTTTGGAGACCGACAAGCCCTGAGATCTGCAGTTGGCAAGCTGGAAACCAGGAGAGCCGGTGATGCCAATCTGGTCTAAATGCTTGTAGGCTCAAGACCTAGGCCCAGCTCATGCTATTAGGAAAAAAAAATGGGGTGAAGGGTGGGAAAACCAACCAACCAACCAAGAAATAAAACCAAAAACCAGTAGTCCAGTCCAGGCAGTTAGGTGGGAGGCAGTCCTTCTCAGGGGAGGGTCAGCTTTTCTGTTCTATTTAGGTCTGTGACAGATGGGATGGGCCATCCCACATCACAGAGACCATCTGCCTGACTCAATCTACAGATACAATGTTCACCTCCCCTAGAAACACCCTCCCAGATACAACCAGAATAACATCCAACCAAACGCTTGGCAATCCGGGGCTCAGGCAAGCTGACTCATACAGTGACCCATCACAAGTCCGCCTTCTCATTAACTTGGCACCTGTGTGTATCGTTTCAAAGCACAGGCAGTTATTAGCAAACAAAGACAACAGTGTGTCATAGCTGTGCCCAACATGATGCTGTGTAGGATAAATCCCTCCCTCTTCTCCAGGAGGGGAGGTAAGATCTCCAGGGATGTTTACCCAAACCCTCTGTGGAGAATTAATACTTCAACAGTACCACCAAGTGTCAGTACAGTGTAGGCCGTGTGAGAAGACTTGGGGCGGGGCGATGATCTCTGCTGTCCACACGCATGGTCAGGGAGCAGGAGGAGAGTCTCATGATAGCTATAGCCCTGGTTTCTCAAACCAGGTGGATGGACATAACCAGTATTTCCAATCACCTTCCATTAACCAATCCACACTGCCTCGGCTTTCAGCAAACACCTTGGCTAGGCGCTCGTTCTTGACCTGATGGGCTGCCCCTGAGCTTCCTGCTCTATGTCAGTTAACAGTTCTCAGGTTTCCCACCAGCTTTCAGCCCAGCAGCCCCAGGAGTTACCCCAAGAATCACCCATCCTCTGTCCCTCCATTACAGCTTCAGTCACCTATTGATTCTGAAGCAAGAGGAGCGCCAGAGGCCAGGGAGTAGTGTGTCAACCTCCCGCTCAGTGGAACCACCGTCCTTCCTGTGACAGGGACCTTTGTTCCTTTGGAACTGAGACTTCTAGGCAAGCAGAGCAGAAGGTTGAGGGAATGGAAGCAAAACTATTGCCAGTTAGTGGCTCGCTAAGGGTGATGTCATGTACCACCACTCCAGTGCTCAACCTTGAATCCTGGACCTGTGGATCCTAGCTCTAAGGGAGACAGGACCACATGAGGTCCCTGATTCAGAGCATGTGCAGATCTCTAGAGAGCCTAGCCCCAGCCCTGCCTCTAAGCTAGTGCTGTGACAGTCAGTCTTCTGAGGGCCAGTGTGCCTCACTGGCACAGCCTGCTGCTTCTGGACGGTGGGAACCAGGTCGGAATGAATTGTCTGAGCAATAGAGAACGTGGAGGACCTTCTCATGTGTTTTAAGTTTCACTTTGCAGTTGGCATGTTTAAGTTGTTCCTTCAACGGTGATGTCTTGTTTGGCAAGCCCCACTGAAGCCATGAGCAAGGTCAAGGGAGACTTTCTCACCAGCCTCCTGGACAGGTCTCCTGCCTGGAACTCCGTGAGAAGTACCCAGTACAAGTGAAGGCAGAATCGTATTAGATGAATGGTCTTAAAGATGGAACTTTATGCCCCTCTTAATACCAGGCGTCACTCAAGTCTGACCTAACGGTGGTCCATAAGGAAAATATCATTTGTGTAGGTTTTGCTAACCCACAGGCCATCGCTGCTGAGGCACAGTGAGCAAGGCCACCCCAGCCCTCTCTTTGACACATGTGGTCTTGGGCTGGCTGTGGTTCATTCTTCTCCAGCCCTCAGTGCCCACCCCCGGCCCAACCCACAAAATGATGAAGTCAGTTGTTTCCTTAAGGGCTGGTCCCTGCCCCACAGAATGATAACCACCTAAGTATGCCCTCATCTTGCTGGTCACAACTGTCTCAACCATGAGATGGTTCCTTGATGGGGATACTCAATTAATTGGCAAGAGGCCTTGGTGGAGGGTCTTAGGTCCCTCCTTCCCCTACCTCTTCCATTCAGAGTAAACAGCAAAGGAACGATTAGACTTCTCTGTTCTAGCTCTTCTAGAAGATCACTGTTCTGTAGAATTACAAGAGGGAGTCACTTTTAAGAGAAGAAGACAAGGCATGTGGCTGCCCAGAGTTAACTTAATGCTAGGTACCATCGCTGGAGCCTGGCACGGACACTGCCTCTGGTTAGCTCAAGGTATGCCAGGTGGGCAGAGCAGACGGAGCTTGGAGGGGCAATTACTTCCTCCTGGTGGGAGGTTCCAAAGACCAGTTGAGGCTGGAGCCATGCCCAGGGTTCCCTGTGTCAGGGTTTGCTGAGGGGGAGGAGTCTCAGTGTGATTTCTATGGAAACTTGGATGGGAATAGAAAAGGGGGGGGGGTGTGATGTAATGATGCTGAGATGGAAGGCAGTTGGGACCTCTCTTGATGACCTGGGGAACCTCTCAGTGGTGACTATATGTGGCTTAGTGGTTTGGGAGCTAACCCTGGAGATGCCTGCCGGAAGGAGGTGAAAGGGATTCATGTGGGAGCACTGCATCCTGGGAGCTCACACAGGCAAGTGCATTTCCTGAAGGTAAGGAAGGATGCTGCCCATCTCCACAGGCCCACCCTCTAGAGTGTCGATTCTGTACCAGTCCCCTGGAGAAGTGTGAGCATCCACCCCGACCCCAGACCCCCTGCACGCCTGCTGTGTCTGGCCCTCTGCTCTTTTGGCATTACTCTGAGCTGCAGTGTGGGGATGAGGTCAGATGAGGCAGCAGCTGCAAATAGGGCAGGTGATGACAGGGGTCAGAATCCAGTGTCAGCCCCAGGAGGGTGGAGCCTCTCCGAGCCAACATTTTAGATTCCAGGGACTGTGCTGAGGCACTGGCTGGGTTCCTGCTTCACCGCTAAACCAACAAAGAGTTCACAGAGAGTCCCCTACTCAAATGGCAGGCTGTGTGGCCTCAGCAGAAGTCCCCAAGGGACCTCTGTGCCATTCATCCTCCTCTACCTCAAAGATAGCCGGGAAGAGGCCACTCTGAGTGGCCACAGGAGGGAGAAGACA
>JADRCD010197428.1:0-23849 GCA_019843815.1 Montemys delectorum | reverse complement strand
TTTTTATCACGATTGCTCTGTAGTACAGCTTAAGGTCCGGGATTGTGATTCCACCAGAGGTTCCTTTATTGTTGAGAATAGTTTTGGCTATCCTGGGTCTTTTGTTATTCCAGATGAATTTGCAAATTGCTCTTTCTAAGTCTGTGAAGAATTGAGTTGGAATTTTGATGGGGATTGCATTGAATCTGTAGATTGCCTTCGGTAAGATGGCCATTTTTACTATATTAATCCTGCCAATCCATGAGCATGGGAGATCTTTCCATCTTTGGTCCCCAATGAAGGAGTTAGAGAAAGGTTCTATGGAGCTGAAGGGTTTGCAGCCCCTTAGGACAAACAACAGTTACTAACTAGTACCCTCAGAGCTCCCAGGGACCCAACCACCAATCAAGGACTATACAGGGTGGGATTGAATGTACTGGCAGCAGGTGTATAGTAGAGGATTGCAAATTCGATCATCAATAGGAGTAAAGGACCTCGACCTTGTGAAGGTTTTGTGCCCCAGTGTAGGGGAATGCCAGGGCCAATAAGTGGGAGAAGGTGGGGTGACAGGCATGGGGAAGGGGGAGGCAAAAGGGGTTTGTTCTTGTTTTTGTTTGTTTGTTTGTTTGTTTGTTTTGGAGGGGAACCTGGGAAAGGGAAAATGTACATGTAAATAAGGAAAATACCTAATTAAAAAAAAAAAAGAAAAAGGAAAATGGAAAAAAAAAGGTGTTTTAAGAGTACATTTTTCACACTCAATTCTTTTCAAATCAGAGGTAGTAGTTTGTCAGTTAAAGAGGAGAGAATCTTTAAAGGAGGCACAGAGGAAGGTTGTTAGCTGACCTAAGCCATGGGTGAGCTCTGATGAAGACACATAGATATGGCACACCTCTGGTTGTCATGCTTAAAGGGCCATCAAGTGAGCTCAGCTTGATTTGATCCAACTGCTGACTACTCAGCCTTCTTCACTGACCTCTACTATGCCAAAAGGATGGGAGTCCATATGACTGAGGTCTTTTAGAATATATTTCTATTGCCCTCAAGAGGTTCCATTCATCACAAGCCCTCTGGGTTTTCTGTAGGCTGTGTCTGTCTCCCATCAAGTCAGAAAGATGAATGGTACACTGGCCTTCTCAGACTATCTTGGTCCTCCATGACTTCTTTCCATCCTAAAACTCAGTTGGAATGACTGGTCAAGGCCTAATGAATTTTTACAAAGTCCTAATTATCAGAGCATGGCCCATTACCCTCTACTCCAGTTGAAACAGTTTCCTGTGCTTTTTTGCTCTTGTCTCCTTGATTAAAGAACCAGTTGAGCTTTCTGTGCCTCTCTACATATTTGTGCATCCCACACCCCTTCTGACCTCACACTTCACCAGGCTTGTGACATGCCTTCAGGAAGGTGGCAGCTTTCAGTCTCAATGATACTGGGTGGTTATTTTTATAATTTTTATTAGATATTTTCTTTATTTACATGTCATATGGTATCTCCTTTGCCAGGGCACTGGTTTTTTTATTGGGGGATTTGCATAAACGCCCTGTTTGTTATCTCTGTTGCTCCCTTTTCTTTCCTAATTGACTGGATTGCATGCTTTCTTCTTGCCAGGTCTGCAGAAATCAGCAGTGGGTCACATCTTGGAACAATTTCCCCCTTAGCCATGTTGTTTACATAAGAGTGGTTTTCTCTAGTGAGACTCTCCTTGGGGTATGCTTTAAGAAGAAATGGAGAGGGTGGGTTGGTGAGCAGGGGGACAGAGAAAGGAACAAATTTTTTGGTTTGTTTTTGGTTTTAGTTTTGTTGTTTTTTTTTTTTTTTTCTGGAGGGGAAACTGGGAAAGGAGATATCATTTGAAATATAAATAAAGAAGATATCTAATAATAAAAAAAGAGAAAACATTTCTTTTGCATCTTAGATTGTTCTCAAAAGAATTCAAAGAGCAACAAATGGAAACGGATGCACTCCGCACCCTATATGCTGTTTGTAATTTTCCATTCCCAGTCTTCATTACCAGGTCATTGTCATAACAGTGTGTTCACTCATTCCATCAAGAACACTCAGCCTGTTTTCTGGAAGGTCTCGCTGGACATGCTTTATATGGACAGGCCTTGGTTTCCTGTGATTGTCTCCCCTTTGATCCTTTCATGGTACACTTCTAGCTTTCTTTGCCCTGGCCTTCCCACCCCTGATGGGCGACTGTGTGATTCTTTGATGCCCTTAATGTTGTTCTTTGCTGGACAGAACTTTCCTGTCCTTTCCCCAGTCAGAAAAGGATTTGAGAACAAAACAAGCTTTGCTCCTCTAACTGCTTTCACTGTCGGACTTCCCAAATATTTACAAGTACTTATATTTATTTTCCAAATTTTCTGTTTACTTGGATTTTTCTGTTCTTTTTTTTTTTCCAAACAGTCTTGTCAGCCCATCCTGCTGTGCTGTTTTTATTAGCAATGGAGCAAAGAGAATCATATATTTGATATCTCACTTCCCTTACAGAACAAGTTCATGTGAGTGAGCAAGTTGCATTGTATGAGCAAGGCTATGCAGCAGATGAGATAATGCAAACTCACACTGCTACTGAAAGCGAAGCTCACGTGAGCAGAGAGCAGAATTGCTGTACTATTGAATCTATTCTGCCCAGGATTCTATGAGATGCAAATCATCCATCATCCTGGCACTCTGTGCTAGTCCCATAGGGAAATTCTGTTGTTGTATCACATTCTCCCTTTGTCCTTTCATACCTCGACTTAGTCGAGGCACAAAGGGGAAAGAGGTCAGTTATAGAGGAGCATCCCTACCCACCTCACTCTTCCACATGGATTCTTGAGTACTTCTGTGTCAACAAACATGAGGCCAACTCATGCTTAGAGTATAAGGCATATTCATTACACTGGCCTGATGGCCTTTTCTGCCACGTGGTGAATGTTCCGTATCCTGTGGAATTTCCAGCCTAGGTGCTATGCACAGGCATAGTCCATCTTCCTGGCCTAGTATGGCCTATGTCCTTTGTTCAGTGCAGTCCTGCATTGGTCCTCACTGCACCTCCACTTGTTAGCCCCAGCAAATCATAGTCTTCTCTTAAACTTCCTCTCCAGGAAATCTTCCCGAAACACCCTTGCCTTCCCTTCCTTTTTAGAGCAATGGAGAGTGTGTCTCCTCAATTTAGCATGTGGACAGCCATGAAGTAGTTGTTATGGTCCTGGTTTTCCTGTATAAACTATAACTTCTAGTATAAAGAGTATCAAATTAGTGAGTGCTGAAGGAAGGGGGAGCTTCCTGTCACATGACCCTATTTATTGACCTATGTTCTCTGTAAACAAATGTTCTGTTCTCTTTCTTTGTTCTTCTACTTCTGTTAAGTATCCACTTGCTTGCACATCCATCACTGCTATGGTGGTATGTGTTTTTTGCTATGAAAGCACATAGGACATATCTCAGCCCAAGTACTTCCTCAAATATTCTGAGCAATACTTCCTTGCTAGTTATACCATTACTTGTAAAAGAGTTAAAACTGTTTATAGACACTTGCTATGTATTTAATGTAGTTTTAATATGTATTAATTATACAAAATTGGTTTCATTATAACACTTCTGTGCATGCATACATTACACTTTGATTAGTCTGAGCCCATAACCGTCAACTTGTTCCAATGAGTAGTTTCCATATGCAACCTTTTGAGTGGGAAAATGTTACATCTACAACATGTTTGCTAAAAGGCTTATGAGTTCTCTTTTCTTTTTAAAATTATTTGTCTTAATTCTGTATATTCTAGTTACATCATTTCCCCCATCCCTTTTCCTCCTCCAAACTCTCTCATATATCTATCCGTGATCTCACATATCCCTATCCTTGTTCTCTTCCAAATTCATGCCCAGTTTTTCATGCGCTGGTGTTACATAACTGTGTATATCTGTGTATATATGTGATTATACTCCTAATACATGAATACAACCTGCTTCGTCCATAATGTTACTTGTATTTATGTGTTTGGGACTAACCATTTGGTATTAGATAACCAATTGATGTGCTCTTCCCTAGGGAAGACTATTTCTCCCTTTCTCAGTATTCCTTAGTGGAATAAATCTCTTTGCATAAAGTTGAGTCCTCATGAGATTTTTAAAGCAACCAGTATGTTGATAAACAACATCAAATGTGTTGATGTTATTTATTTTCCTACATGTGTCCAAGAAAACTTAAATTGTAGTAGAAATCAAAATGAATTCATGTTTGTCAAAAACTGACATGTGTATGGAAGATATAATTATACACACATTTACATTTGTAAATACAATGTACAGAACAAATGTCTATGTATAGACAATCTATAGAACCCTTATGTCTATGGGTAAAGAAATAAGGTTAACAGCTTCATTGCTGCCTTTAGTTAGCACTTGGGAAGGGCGATTTTTTTCTTTGCCTGGCACACATAGTATATCCATGCTTACCATTCCTCTTGTTTTTAGAACTTGTTAATATGTTTCTTATACTTTTGATTTTCAGGAGGAATGTCAGAACTACATACGAGTGCTCTTAGTGGGAGGGGACCGGCTCTTCACCTGTGGGACCAATGCCTTCACACCTGTCTGTACCATCCGCTCGGTATGTGTCCATGTTGAGCTTCAAGAAACTTACACCAGGAGCTGTGGTACCCAGGTCTCTTTCCTGTGGCCTGGGGCTCTTTACCACTGATACCTAAGTCTCTCTGCTGCTGTCTGGAGCTCTCTGCTGCTGATGCCTGGGGCTGCACAGTGAGGCAATGCATGAGTGAGATATTTTATTGTAGGAAAAAGAAAATAGGCCAGTAATGTAGAGAGAAAGAAAGGAGAGGAAGGAGAGGAGAAGAGAAGGAGAGAGAGAGAAAGGAAAGAAAAAAAGCAAGGGAGCAAGAAGGCAAGAGAGAGAACAAAGAGCAAGAGAAAGAGGGGAAGAAGACAAGAGAAAGAGGGCAAGAGAAGAACAAACAGCAAGAGAGGAGAGGAAGAGGGCAAGAGAAGAGAAGGGGGCAAACTGCCCCTTATATTGTGTGAGGTGTGGCTGTCTGTGGGGTAAGGCATGCCTGGCTGTGGTCAGATGGCTGGAGGTAGGATCCAGCTAGAATGCTGGGATCTTGGGGCATTATCTACCTGACAGAGCACAGATCTCCTGCCGGTGCAGCTGTGAGAGGTTGTGACTGAAACAGTGGCCAAAGACTCAGAAGTCCTGGTTGAACACTTTCCATCCTTTGCAGGCAAAGATATTGCCAATTGGGTCATCGGAGTTCAGACCTATTACTCTACTGAGCCTAAGTTGCCTGAACAGACCACTGTCCTACAAGGAGAAGCCGAACATGATGTTTTTCAAAGCCTCATTTTAAAAGTATTTCTGTTTACCAAGGGAAAGCACCTTTGCAGCATTGCTGCATTGAACAAATACATGATGTCTTTACTTCTAATCAACCAGGACTGTCATTTATAAAACAGCAGAAATTAATTGGACACTACATATTGAAGTATGCTTTAAAACTATTTAAGTCAGCATTTTCCCAACGAATGTCCCTAAGCATCCATCATAAACATATACTTCTTTTTTATTTTCATAGTGGTAGAAATGTTATCAATTACTAAAGTGCTATAAAATCACAACTCATATGGGAAGAAAATATCTACAAGCTAGTTACAAGGTATGCCCAAAATAAAATGAGCAAACATCCATAAGCAATCTAATGTTATAACTGTTATTATAGACAGGGACTTTCTTCTTACTTGTTTCCCTGTAGAAGCATGGCAAAGCCATTAGACATGCATGCTATCTTCTTAATTCAGGATATTAATTTAATCTTCTTTGAGAAATATAACTAGGAAACACCATTATGCTAATTTATGGGTATTACAACTCGTCTTAAAGTCTTAACTTATCATCTTGGCTTAGTGTTCATTATTTTAAATTTTAAATTCATCCTCAAAATCTATGCCATGAGGTTTATATTTGGAGGCAAGGGGTAGTTTTTTAAAAGGAAGACCCTGAGATGTAAAGACTTGATGTAGCTTCCCAAGGACTATGTTTCCAACAGCAGCAGAGAGATGAGCGTGCTAGTCCTACATAAACCTTCTTCATTATTTTTTTTCTAACTCAGTTAAAAGTCAAGAACCAAATTAAAATGGAGTCTTGTCAAAATTCTCCAATACAAAAGAAGAAAAGTAAAAGCTATAATCAAGTTTTATTAGATGGCAACTAGAATCTTGGAAGCCAATTGATACTTAACATACATGCAGATTTCTTAGTACTAAATAGGAGGTAAGAAAAATACAAGAAATGTGTACTATACGGTACAGAATATTGATACATGCTTATCACAAAGTAGTATTTAAGGATATCATTTTTTGTCAGATTAATACCATGAACATAATTCCTTTTTATCATTCACATATCTATAAATATTAAACTTGGAATCTTCATTAAAGTAGAAAGCAGTCAACATTCACACATCCTATGGCAAGGCCATAAAATATTGCTTTATATTATATCACTAGCAGGATGTGCTGTATCTAGAAAGATGTATTCTCTGGCCAAGATTACAGATAGCTGTTTTCATGTAGTCGGAGTTAGGAAAGATTTTCATTTCATATATTCCATTGCATACATGATATCCATGTGTCTAACAGTGGTAAAATGGTACATGAGCAGACTGAATGATACTTTTCTGGGTTAACTGGTTTTCTTCTCATATTCACCCACAGCTAAGTAACTTGACTGAGATCCATGATCAGATCAGTGGCATGGCCCGCTGTCCCTACAGTCCCCAGCACAATTCTACAGCTCTACTCACAGCCAGTGGGGAGCTTTATGCTGCAACAGCCATGGATTTTCCAGGGCGAGATCCAGCCATTTACAGAAGTCTAGGCACTTTACCTCCTCTTCGAACTGCACAGTACAACTCCAAATGGCTCAATGGTAAGTCTTTGAGTCACTCCTGAGCCTCATGTTGTTTTGTTTGTTGTACTTGACTAGTTATTGCTTAAAACTTAAGTCACACTTTATTAAAAAAAATCTTCATCTTCAAGGTGTAATGCATTTAGTACTGATAAATAGCAGTACATTCTTTAGTACCAGAAGGAGTGAGTAATTGCTCCAACACTCTAAGTCAGGATAATAGAGCCAATAGTGTCAGCCAATATGGACAAGACCACCCATCAGTGTAATGCTGTTTCTTCCATGTGTTGCTGTTTAAAATCTAGGAAGTTGAATGTTAGGTTATAGATACATGTAGGCTCATATGTATGATTCCTTAATGTCTACATAATATATTTTGAACAAGAAATTATTATATGACATTTTCAGACAGTATCAAGAACCTATTTTCCTACTGAAAGTAATTCAAAGTAATTTGACAATTAAAAAATAAAAAAAATGTTCCCATTGTATGTGTCTATCACTTAGGGGAAGCATCTTCAGAATTTAATTCAATGTGTAGAGAGTTCATCAGGACCCAGATCTTGTCAGTGTAGATTCTGCTACCCACAGCTTGCCAAGTTGGTCATAGGAGCTTCCATGCTCAGCTCATGAATACAAAGACAGCACTATAGTCTCTGGCTTGTTTGCAGTTGTGGCAACAGCCCCTGGAAGGACTACCACACTCATGTCTATTTCTCTTTTAAGAAACTGAAAATTAAGAAGTACCAGTCAATTACAACAAGAAACAAATCCCCTGCTAAATAAACAGCCAGAGAATGGACAGAAGCAGCTGTACAGCTATTATTATGACTGTGTGAATGTCCTGTATGCTCTCAGTCATCACCCCTGTGTATTTGAATGTATGCTTATATGAACACTGCCACACTCACAAGGGCAGTGTCTATCCATGCTGTGGGATTCATCACCTGAGCTCTCATTTGATAGTTTGCAGAAGGGGAGTCTTGATGGTTTTGCTAGTATAATACTTACTGTTTTGCTATTTCAAGATCTTCAAAGATTGGGTTGCCTTATGCCCAACATAAACTACATATGTAGGTATGCATCCTCACCACATTGAGGCTACTTTTGTGTTCAGATAATTCTTTGTTATGGGGAGGCATTGTCTTTGTGGAGAATATTTAGTGTCATCTGTGATCCCTGCCTACAAGATCCTAGCTGTATTCCTACCTCCTTAAGTTACATAACAAAAATAAATGCACGCATTCTCCAATATTGCCCAGAGGAAGTTAACTCCTCTTGAGACCTACCGGCTCTCACCAAGGCATATTTATCATCCATCCGTCTTTCTGTGTGTATCTATGTATCTGTCACGTATCTGTCATCTACTGGTCATCTATCCATCTTTCATCTTTCCATCATCTGTCATCTGTCTGCCATCTATCTTACACGAGTAATTGCTAAATAATACAGTCAAGCCAAGTATCCCAGTGTGTCTCTAGAGCACACTCATAGGAAAATCTATGCTATCACCACTGAGCCTCTAGTAACCTTGCCCACTTACTGGCCCTAAAGAACAATGTGAATGTTTTCTGAACTGAAGCAGCACCTGCAATTTCCTAATTAACAACCCTTCTTTTGAACTCATTTCAATTCAACCTACCTACTCCCTGTAGACGGTCCCCTTCTGTCCCTGAAGTCTATATTGGAGTATCTTAAAGTAGTTTTTCTGTTTTGCAAATTTTCACTGGCTGAGCAGTATATACTGTTGAAAAACCAGCTAACTTTTTTTTTTCCAATTGGCTAACTAACTTTGATGTTAGTCTTCAACTATCCCTTCTTCATGGAACATCATCCTGACCATATTACTTAAAAATCACATCTTTTGCTCTCTAGTCCTCATAATCCTTTGCTATGTTCAATTTTTAGCATTAGACACTATATTCTTTTACCATCTTGCTTCTACCTTTGAACAAAAAAGGCATTTGCCAATCATTGGAGTGAAGCTCTCTTGTGCACTACTTCATTTCTCACATGCAGAGGTATGTACTTGGGTTTGGTTGATGATAATAGAATAAATGAAGGAATGAATGCCATAATCTATGTTCTAGAGTCTACAAAATAAAAGTATACCCACACCCTATGTGAAATATGTAGAAGGCAACTCTGTCCCAAAGGTGGGGCCCTCATGAAGGGATTAGTGCCCTCTTAAAAGAATCACAGTGCAGAGTTGCCTCACCTCTTTCAGCATGCAAGATATGTGAAGTTGGAAATAAACCTTCACCCAATATGAAGCATGCTGGGCTGGCAGTGTTCAGCCCCCAGCCCTTCAGGAAAGAAATTTCTGCTCTTTATAATAAGCAAATTACTATTTTTTTCATAGCAATCTGAATGGATTGGAAAAAATAAAAAAGGATACCTGACTTTTATGTTTCCTTCAATAGTTTGGGACTTTCTTGTGGGCAAGGTTGAGGTAGGGCCATCTTTGTGGTCTTAGTATCTTATGTTCAGTCAGTGCTTATTGAATGAGTAGGTGTTACATAAGGCAAGATATCTCAGTTGTAACCTAGAATCATAAAAAACAAACAAACAAACAAACAAGAATTGTATGTTTCCCATTGGCTCAGGGTCCAAACATTAATGCCCAGCTCATCTGCTCCCACTTCAGCCATGATGTAATCACTTATCAAAGCCAGTGTAATCGAATGAATAACGTTACGAGGGCATCTGGAACATTAAATTGTGTGTTTGAAGGCGAACATAATTTTCAAAACCAGATTTTTTTTCCCTTTGTGCCAAAATCACTCTAAAAACAAATTTATGTGTTTACAGAAATTTCTTAACAGCTTTAATGCATTGAAATATTAATCATTACTAACCCTTATTAAATGATTACTGTAAGGCAGGGCAATAAATGTTTGATAGCCAAAGCTTAAAATAGAAGCTGTAAAACTCCCCTTCATGAAAATGACAAGTCAGATCAGGGAAACAGCAAACCTATGAAAAGAAAAGGAGAGAGTGTGTGCAAGGCAGTACTGTGTGGTTGGATTTGGAAACTGAAGCAACTGTGTGTTTGCATAGACCATGGAAAACAAGTACCTCTGTGAGCTTTAGAAACTCACCATGAGTTCAGTGTGGAAGTCATCATATTAACACCCAGGGGCTTGCTTGTTTCCTCAGTTGAGAAAACATTTGCTTGGTTGACATGTAAATTCCTGAGTTCCCTATTCTACCCATGGTTGCCAATGGAAGACTCACTTGAGATCGACAAACATCACCATAATACAAGTATCAAGTTCTGTGATATGGAGCACACAGAAGTACAATGAAATTTTTAATGTTCCTCCCAAATCTCGTCCATCAGATGGATGGGTCAGGATGGATATGCTATGCAGAATTGATTTGATGTAGTTTGGAAATTCTTACAAATTATATAGGATTATCCTTATAATGTACATAAATATTTTAATAAGTTCTTTTTTATGTATAATCTGCCTGTTGATGCAGCTGCTGTTGTCTTGTTACCATACTAGGTATGTGGGAGGGTCTCAAAGACTGGGTAGAACACTTCACTTGGAAGGGACACCCACGTCCAACTCATTAGCAGTCTTCCCTGCAGCCCTCCAAAGGAGACCCTGGCCCTCGACATCCAGATGACATCTTCACCACATCTAGTGAAGACTAGGGTTTGAAAACAGATTCCACTTCCTAGCTCGCACCCCTTGCGTACCACATGCTACCAATGCTCTCTGTGTTTACACTCACACTAGGATATACTAGCATCATGCCTAGGCTGTTCCTTTCCGCTGATACATGTATCTATGTGCAGGACAGCTATGGGAGAGAGCCATGTGTACTTTCAGACAAGGTTGATAATTTTCTTCCTTGCTGAAGCATTGCAAAAAAAAAAAAATATAACGAACCAAAATTACCCAGCCAAAGAAGACAAGTCGGCAGGCAGAATGATTTAACACAGCCCTTTATGGGATGTAAGAAATCAATTTTGATACTGCTTTTTGAAATTATATGACATTAACCGAGCACTGAGTGTCTGAAAGCCCTGGAGCCACAGAGCCCTTGGTTGTCTCAGGAGTTTCTGTACTTGCCAACAAGTCACTTAGAACCTGTGGGTTTTGATTTGTACATCTCAAAGGAGAATGGGTGATATATTGCAGTAAAGGCACAAACTGTGTACCGATTTACATGTAACTTCACATTAAAATCCACACAGGAGGAAAGAGATCTCCCTCCAGAGAAAATATGTAGACATTTACTAGCACTGATGTAAATTAGAGAAATGTTACACGCTCATTGTCTCACAATGCTAGCTGCTTCCTAGTGAGAGTCTTGCTGGTTGTTAATATTGCTTCCTTTCTGTCTGCCCACGGTTCTTTTGTGGACCATCTTCTTGATCCAAATCATAGTTATCTCTCTTTGTAAGATGCACAGTTCAGTTTCTCTCCCTCTGTTGAGCATTTGTTTTCCCCAGAGGACGGCTTCCTGCTTTAGTGCCCTCATCACAGTCTAGGAAAGACAGCTCACTATCTGTGGTTTTATCTTTATTTGTCTTGTTTGTGCTTTCCTTTGGACCCAATCAAACAAGGAAACCGAGACAGAACCATCATATGGTATTACTTATTCTGTTGTAGCTTGTCAAGAAGAAAAATTGATAAAAATAAAATACAGTGTTGCTGCAGAGATTGTCTTTCAAATGAATTTCATGTGTTTCACTTTATACATATATATATATATACATATATATTAAGCATTCTAATGTTTCTCATCTCATTATCTTTGAATTCAACTAAGCATTGCAGTAAAAATCATACATATATGTTGATTGTAGAGATTAAATTATTACCTGTTTTGAAAAAAAAATTCTAAAAAAGCCAAAAGAGCATCGGAAAACAAAAAGAGTATTGCAACTAGAAGTGTCCCACTTTAGAAGTGCTTAGACATATTCAGGAAATGAGCTCTAACTAATGAACCTGGAGCCCTGCTGGTTGGAGGATGTGATAAGGATGGTGGCAAAGCAACCAGAGGCTGCCCCTGGGATGAAGTTAGACAGCACCCAGGACACCAATGGCTTTGTTGCTTTGAGAAGGAATATCTAAGCCAAGTCTCCCTAAGAGCCAGGAAGTCTAAAAGGGAGTTGCTCTTCTCTAGATGGCTGGGCATGAGTGTGTGTGGTTTGCTGTTAGTAGGAAGGCAGAACCGACTGTAAGTTACTCCTTTGGGAATCCTTAAACCCCTGTAAAGAATGCACTGAAACTGGTAATGCTGTCCATAATGCACTGCAGCTGGTCACATTCCCCACAATGCACTGGAGCTGGTCACACTCCCCACAATGAACTACAACTGGTCACACTCCCCACAATGCACTGCAGCTGGTCACACTCCCCACAATGCACTGCAGCTGGTCATACTCCCCACAAGCATGTGGAAAACAGTCGCTTGAACCAGTGTTTCAGCTTTCCTTCTGACTTGCCTTCTGAGAGTGGATGGTCACATGACTGTACAGGATAACCAGGGTTATGCTTGCTTTGTGCTTTCACACTTCACTGCCACCTCAAATCCCACAGAAATCTGAATATCTCCGCCTCTCAACTCTCCATTATAGATTATTAGTCTGTCCTGATTTTCTGCCCCAAATCTTCTGTCCCAACACTGGCTCCATTCCAATCCCGTCCGCCCTCGTGTTCTTCTCTCCAGCTGGTCCTCATTTGAGCATTTATCCTACTCTTGGTCTGTGGTCATTTCTGACCTTACTCCTGCCCTTCCCCCTTCTCCTTCTGGCTACTGCTGTTGATACCCAGGGTCCTAGTCACCATTGCATTTACTCACTAGGCTCTGTCTTGTTGGTGCATTTGCACTGTTCCAGGAAATGGGCAGTGTCTATCTGTTTACAAAGGATCCAATGAATACCCAGGACAGTATGGGAGCTCTTCAGAGAGCTGGCGAGGGAGGCATGCTACAGATGGCATTGAAGGCTTTGCATACAGCACAGTCTCTATAGCCACACTGCCCCAGACTAACTGGAAGCAGGAATGCCCTAATTTCAAATGCAGAATGGAGGAAGGTTGTCACGAAAATAAAGATGGTCTGTTTATTGTTGATTGTGTTTATTCAATCTATACAGTTATAATTTTTGTTCGGTATTTTGAGTATTGCCAACCAAGTGCTTGGCATTTGGTGTGCATTCCCTTTGAATCTCACAGTGATACTTAAAGTGGCATATCATTATTGCCACTCTAAATCAGAGAAAATAATGATCATATAAATTAAATACAAGTTCATACAGCCAGTAGATGGAAGTATTGAGCCGTGTATACATATACCTCAGTACTACATGTATGTGATACACATGAACCTACATGCATGTGCACACAGAGATGTGTGTCATCTATGAAAAAAATCAATCTGTGATCTAGTTGAAATCTTAGGGAAAGGTCTATGGTCACTCACTAAGGGTTAAGGGACATTTAATTAACTTTAAATTAAGTTACATTAAGTAGCTACATGAAACTGGGTGGTCTAAATAAAAACCTAAATGAAGTTAAACTTTATTTTGAAAGTTTCTCCAGGACATTTTATTATAGTTATGACAAAGGAAACATAGTGTGGTGGTTCTAAAAGGTATAAATACGGAAACAGCTTCATCGTGGTACTTAAAAATTAGGGTGATTTGCTGTTTGTCATATGTAAAGAATGTTTTCATTAATGTGTTCCCTAATTGTGAAATGGCCTCCTGTTGGTAAAACTCAGCGTAGGTGCATTATGCTTCTCAGATCTGATCATCTTTAAGCATAATACATGCAGGATATGTTTTGATCATTCACTGTTAGGATTATTTGAAGTTCTGTCAAAAACAAATTCATGTGAAAGGAACAGGAAGCACAAAGGATAAAACAAAAGCATTAGCCATCATACTGTGATCTTACTAAGTGCCAGCCCTTCTTCACACAGTCCTTCTGAGTATATCTCAATTCTGCTCTCAGTACTCATGTAAGATGACAGAACATGGCACATACCAATGGTTCAGTCCAGAGCAGAGCTGCAGCACACATGGGCTCCATGCCCAGTCATATCAACCTTGCTTTCCACAAGCATTTTGTAAGGTGATCTTCTCAAGTGATTCTAGTACACATTATACTAGGCTTAAAACATTAGAGTTCTTTCATGTCTTTCATGGACATTCTCGTTGATTCTATGTCAGTAACTACTAGTGAAGCAGAGCCCAGATTAAGCCATTTAAGAATACTACATTCATTCCCGTGTAGATGCTTTGGGCATTAGAGTAGAAAGAGTAGATTGAGAGACTTCCCTCCGATGGTTGCTGTCTGATTTTTCAGGGCCAGACTCCTCTCTGAGGCTTGTTACTGGCATCCTCTCATTGCATGTTAAGAGTATATATACATGTTAAGAGTGACTTCTTGGTGCTGCCAACTCTATGGTCAGTATTTTGTAAGATGTAGCACAATTCCTAGATCATGGTGGCCAGTCTTCATCATCTTTCTGACATATGTTGCATAATATTCTGTAATCTATAATTTGATGTTTCACAAACTTGTGAAATGACAATTTCTCCACTCCCATGTTTATATACATGCTCACAAGAGCTGTGTTTCTCCCATTCTGAATTAGACGGTGGGAAATCTTCTATTCTTTGGTAGCTCTGATAGTAATGATGTATAAATGATCTCTGAGATCACTTTTTCTAATATCCATCACAGACAAGACAGCAATGCCTGATTTATAGCTTGCTCAGTTCCTTCAACAATGACATATACTAGTTTGCAATGAATCACATTTTAACAAGAGACAACAATTAAATAATGGAGGAAAACAGTGTACCTCTTGTGATTCTGCCTGGTGAGATTGGTTTCCTCTTCTTCCAGATTTACATCTATAAATACAAGATATTTGACTGGCTGTTTGATGGTTATTTTGGTATTTTCATTGTATTTGGAAATGCAACATGATGCTAGATAAGTTTCAAAAGTCCTACTTTCCAAGACACAGAGCTTCCTGATTTAGCAGCTAGCCACACAGTCAGGGAGTGGCAATCACCCCAAGGTTCACTGTGGGGCATCAAGGCTTGCTTGGTTCCACTACCAGCACGGCCATACAGTTTAGTAAACCACAGAACAACAGCTACTACAGGCTCAACCCAAGTTCTGCTTTATCAAACAAGAAAGAAAGGTGCATGTGAGGATTTCTATTGAAATGTGTCAGTGGCTTTCTGGCTTAAGAAGGCTTTCTATGGGGGCTGGAGAGAGGGCTCAGCGGGTAAGAGTACTGACTGCTCTTCCAATGGTCCTGAGTTCAAATCCCAGCAACCACATGGTGGCTCACAACCATCTGCAATGAGATCTGATACCCTCTTCTGGAGTGTCTGAAGATAGCTACAGTGTAGTTGCAAATAATAAATAAAATAAATCTTATAAAAAAAGAAAGCTTTCTATGGAAGATGGAAGAAGCTGTGGGAGAATGTGCTTAGCTTCCTATGGGAAACCTGCGTGAGACACATGGACCGCATACTAGAAGAGCACTGAGTGGTCAGTTGTAGACATTTCCATTTAAACCTGCAGCTCTGTTGCTGCTTACACTCTCCCAACTACATTCTTGCTAATCAGTCCCCTGAACGGCGTGGCCTCTGCTTCCCACTCTGCTTAATCCTGGAACTCAGGTCCCTTACTTTCATAGGAAGTGTTCTTTCCTACTGAGATATCTGCTTAGCGTGCCGATCTTGTATTAAGGAACTGATAGACTATTATGTTTTGTTTGGTTTTGTGGCATTTCTTTTTCACTCCTTTGGAACAATCGATGAATGTGCAGGCTCTAAGATTATACAGTCTAACTTGGGGCTTCCTCACCACACGCAATGCTACCTTGTGAACTTGGCTGAGCTATTAAACCCTTTAGTATCCTTCACTATAAAACAGCATCTGTAACCCAGCACCTATCTCTGTTTCTTATGAGTTTAGCAGCCCAAAGCATAGCTCACAGACTAGTGCAAGAACTAGTTTCTTGGAGTAGAGTTATTTTTATTATAAACTCAAATGGAAGAAACAAGATGGATCACTTCCTTTGCGATAATTTTCCTGCTCAACTGTTGTGATGTGCTAGAGATAGATACCACATTTTGTCATATATCTGACCCCATAGTAATGACAGAAGTGACTATATGTGAGAATGTTTGATAAACGTTGGTGAATCTGGCTCATGCTTTCCAGTTGAGTACTGTGAACCTTAGCCCCAGGCAGGGCACATACAAGTGCTCTCTATATCTTGTCAGGTTTCTTTTTAACATTTGTTTTTAATATGTGCATATGTATGCATATGTACACACATGGGTACCCTGGACCTGTGGTTATAGGTAATTGTGAGCCTCCTAATGTGGATATTGGAAGCCAAGCTTAGATTCCCTGGAAGAGCAGTGTGAGCTTTGATCTGCTAGGCCATCCCTTTTCCAGCCCTGAACTTCTCTGGTTCACACAGGATTTCTGTAGCTATTGGTGTGGTGGTGGGCGATTTGCCTGGTTTTGGTGTAATCTCAAATTGTAACCTGGCCATGTGAATCTGGGTACAGGGTACATTCTGAAATGAAGCTATGCACACAGATGACTCTTATTTAAACACTAAATATAGTTTTGCCATTCAGCCCTGTCCTTGATTTTGGCATCTGTTTCTATAATAGTTCTCTCTTGGAAATTCTTAATTAACTTTACTTAAAAAAAAAAAAATCTCTCAGTATTTTGTGTGCTATATAGACACCCTGACTTAGTGAGTGTCTCTCCAGGATCCTAAAGTGTCCGGTAACTGTACATACATCTATCATGTCATCCTTTAGTACAGTTTGCTTTGTTGATTCCTACTGTACCTGCTTCAGGTCAAGGCAACACTGACCTAAAAACAAATGTGTGGTGGCATAGAAATTAAATCATTTCTTGTCGGAATTTCTGCATATCCTTTTATTTACTTAATTAGCCTAAGAATGATATAAAGAACTGAAGGGAAAGCAGAATAGATATGCTAATAATTGTATTTATATAGTTTTAAAATGTAAAGCTGTGTTGACATTTTTGATGCTAGAGGGATGATTGAAAATTGGTGAGAGTTCTCCTGGACATGCTGAAAGTACAGTCAGTGTTAATGTTATGTCCTGACTATGCCAGCTCCTAGATGAGCTTGTGTGTGTCCTATTAACATTGAGGGCTTATCTTGCTTGCAAGACTACTCTCAGTCATCCTGTCAATAGAATTCAAACTGGTGCAATCAATCAGATATTGTCAAGTACAAGGCCAGGTGAATTGCCCCATAACAAAGCAATTGTCCCTAAAAGTGGATCCTGGTAGATATAGCTGCTGTGTCTCTCTATTAATTCTGAACATCAAAGGTTACTGCCATGATTATCCTAGTGGCACCATAAAATTCTGATGTTTACTAAATGATTTGAGTTGCCTTGAAAATAAATGAAAGAGAGGTGGAACTGGTTCCTGGAGTTTTTAAAGAAACAAATTAGGGCATAGATGTGTGTGAAAACTTAGCTTTTCCATTGTCATTAGGCTCACTCCCAAGATAAGATAATACTCTTAAGTGCTATGGGTAAAATTCTGATTCCTAAATTTCTAATAAGTCTGATGGCTGAATATAGGCTTCACCATGATTTTAGCATATCTATATTCTTATATTTCCAGTGATTATGCGACCATAAAGCTTCCAGACATTTTCAACACTCATTTTCCCTCTTCATGGATTCCCTTGGTGACCTAGAAATCAGAAAACAAGGCTTGATTGTTACAGTTACTGGGTCACCATAGAAACAGTGGATGCTAAAGCTAATTCAGGGAATCAATCTTGTGCTTTATGTTTTTGACTCAGTTTTCATCTTCAAAAAATAATTTTAGGGCCGTAGTGAATGCACATAAGTTATGCCCAGTATGCATGTGTGCATAAATTTCATTGTCAAGCACAAGTGTTATTTTGAGTCCAGAATTCCCCAACATATTCAGTCCTCTGGACCTTATTTTCTTCCTCTCTTTCTCAAGTATAAGGAAGGATTTTCAAATAGTCAAATACATACTGATCTGTGAACATGTGCTATGTTATCATTTGTTTTGTTTTGTCTCATTTTTAATTTCTTTTCCTTTTTGGAATTACAATATATTTAGATCATTCCCCTCTTCCCTTTCCTCCCTGCGAACTCTCTCATGTATTCTCCTTGCTCTTTCAAATACATGGCCTCTTTCGTCATCGTTTGTTAATTACATTCATGTGTGCAAATGTATATATCTAAATTCCGAAATAAATTCCTAAATGACACTATTGCCTTGTGAACTTGAGTGCAGATGTAACTCAGGATGACTGAGGGAAAATCACACTGTTGATCTCTTATTAAGACACATGCAAAGCCATGCATGGAAATTATATAGCATGTAGCAGTAAGGTGCTTACAGAACCTCTCATGTTTCTCTTTTTCTCTTGTAAGCACTATTTGTTGTCAACCAGAACAATATTTCTTTTGAGAAAAAAAGAAAAAAAAGTTTATCAGACAAGACTTTTAAGGACAGGAACGGCATATGGCATTGATATTTTCTCCTCTTGTTTCCAGAACCAAACTTTGTGTCTTCCTATGACATCGGAAATTTCACGTACTTCTTCTTCCGAGAAAATGCCGTGGAACATGATTGTGGGAAGACTGTATTCTCCAGGGCCGCCCGGGTCTGTAAGAATGACATTGGAGGGCGATTTCTTCTGGAGGATACCTGGACTACCTTCATGAAGGCTCGCCTCAATTGTTCCCGGCCTGGTGAGGTACCCTTCTACTACAATGAGCTGCAGGGCACTTTCTTCCTGCCAGAGCTGGATCTGATCTATGGAATCTTCACAACCAATGTGTAAGTAGCTGGTAATGCTCCCTCTCCTTTCTCATCTGCTTTTTTCTGAATGGACCTTTTGTTCTTTGACCTCTGAGGGTTTAAAGTTGCTCTAGAGGAAGTCTTTCTTATTTTCCTGGGCTAACAGCCAAAGAACCACAAAAAGAGTCTTTTCAGTATGAATTAAATATTAGGTAAAGATATATGCTTTGCAGGACTTGCTTTAGGAAAGGAAAGCTCATTCAAAATATTTTTTATTTTCCTTAGGAAAAAGTAGTATCGAATTATTGTATTATGGATTGCACCTTCCTGACTAGTGAGTGTGTTCTAGGCACTTTATGAAGTGCTGATACATATCAGATGTAATTTTGTCAAGCAAATAAATCCCAGCTCTACCACATGCACATGAAACTATTTGGTACTTCTACATATCCTCATGGCTGCAATTCTCTTTGACCTGTTCTCACAGTTGTTGGGTAGAAGTAGAGTCTGGGAAATGCTCCCGAAAACGAAATGTATAGGTGTGCTTTCATTTTTTTATTAGATATTTTCTTTATTTACATTTCAATATTATCCCCTTTCTGGTTCCCCTCCAAAAACCCTCTATCCCATCCCCCTCCCCCTGCTTCTATGAGGGTGTTCCCCCACCCACCCACTTTCAATTCCCTGTCCTGGCATTCCCCTACACTGGGGCATCAAGCCTTCACCAGATTTTTTTTTTTGATGAAAAGTTATACATTTTTGCATAATAAAAGCAGCACTGTCTGGAAAGTCTGAACTTTGTGATCCCATTATTCTTGCCTGGACCGCTGCAGTTACCTCAAATGCAGTAGCTATTTTCCTCTCATAGCACCTTGTGTTTCTCTTGGGACAGTATCTGGCTTAGGAACGCTTGGGAAGTTTCCGAGCTCTCACCCAGCCTTTCCTTGGTGAGAAGTCTCCTGACCCTGCATTGGCTTGCCTTTCTTTAGCTGTGGCTCTGTGAGAAAATCTTGAGAGTATCTACTGCCCATCTGGGGGGTTGAGAACCAGGCAGGAACTCCAGGATGTACTCCTCTATACGAGTAGTGCTGGCTCTAGCTCTACAGCCCAGGTTCTGACTTGGAGCTCCAACCTGGAGATCTAACAATCTACGCAAAAGTCAAACAGTTCTTTCTGAAGTAAATAATTCAAAGTAGATGCAAGAAAAGTGCTCATAGGTGGAATACTGACCCACATCCATGGCTTTATTTCTGTTTCATTGTTGATGGCTGACTTGCATCTTGGAAAAGCTTATCTCTGCCCAAAGTCGTCATTGGGTTCCCCTGTGATGTTTTCTCCACTCTCTCTGTATTTCCTTTAATATTTATGTGTGTGTGTATGTGTGATATGGATGTATATTGTGTACACATATATGTATGGGTATACATGTTTTCCAGCATATGCATGAGTTTGGAAGCTCAAACTTGATGTTGGATATCTTCCCCAATCTCCATTATTTATTAAAGCACATACTCTCACTGAACATAGAACTAGCCAATCCTGGCATGGATTAGCCAGCCTGTCTCATGGATCTCTGCAGTCCAAGTGCTGGGATTATAGGTAGCCACTACTTTTGCATGGCTTTCCATGTGTTCTGAGTCCTTCAGGCCTCATACTAGGACAGCAAGTACTTCATCTACTGAACCATCCCTCCATCCTCTCCTGTGCTTTACATCACTTTGTTATCAGAGGAAGCCTGCCGACAAATGGCGTTCTGAAGAGCCCGATACCATGGCCTCCTGCTTCCTTTTTCTCTACTCTCACCACTCTCGATGGGTGTTTATATCCACTGGATGTAAGCATTCACCACACTGACTATCTTACTTCAATGTGAAGTTAGAAGACTGTAGTGTGGATGGCTGGCCAACACCCCCTTCAGAGTGGCCCTGTCTGTTGTCAGTCTGCCTCTCAGCTCCACAATCCATTTTCCTACTTGAAGATTTTCTTTTTCATAGAAAAAAAAAACAATTTCTAGTGTCTAAAGTTGATTTGCTTCTCAAAACCTTGTTTAAAAAAATAGTGTCAGCCGCACAGGATGAATGCTCAGTTGCTCACCTGACATCAGTTTTATACAGTATGGGAGTTTGGCTTACATAGCACTCCATTTGCTGGCTCTGAGCCAGAAATAAGAGCAGCAAAAGCTCCCATTTCCGCAGTTCTGCAGGTTCTATGCCTGTGCCGTTCCTAGGTGGGTTCTCATCCTTCCTAATGCTGCAGTACTTTCAAACAGTTCCTCATGTTGTGGTGACTCCAAGCCATAAAATTATTTCATTGCAATTTCATAACTATAATTTTTGCTACCATTATGAATTGTAATGTAGATAACTGATATACAGGATATATGATATACAACCCGCAAAAGGGTCATGACCCACAGGTTGAGAACAGCTAATTTAGAATCGTCAAAATATTTCAAGTACTGTTTAGGATTGCAAATGTTCACCTTCTCAGAAGCCACCCAATATCAAGTTCTCTCCAGACAGACAAAGAACCCCATCACACTTGCTTTCAGCTGTTCACCAACTTCATGATGTGCTCTAGCTCTCCAACCTTCCCTGGCTTCCATCTTACCTTCTTGCATGAGGCAACATTCTTGAAGAGCAAGAGAGGGGAAGAGAAAGGGAGGGAGATGGAGGGAATGAAGGAGGGAAAGGGAGTAAAGGAAGGAGAGAGAGGAAAACTGAGGTGGAAAATAGAGATCCTCTGACTTCAATTAGAAACTATGGCTTTGTGTAACTGTTTCTTAGCACTTAAGGGTGGAATGCTAGTTAAGGTCACTTCCCCCACTGGGGACTCTGGAGCTTTCTTATCCTTCCGCATCAGGTGGACTTTCATGAGATGGATTACTACTGGAATGTTTGTTTGTCATCTATCTGTTTGTTTTCAAGTTTTTTACATTTTCTATCATGATGACAGAGAGCTAAGAGATAGCTAAGCAGATAAGAACACTAGAAACTTTTGCATAAGAATAAGGTTTTGTTCTCAGCACCTACATGGCAGCTCACAACTGTCTTCAACCCTAGTTACAGAAAATCTAATGCCCTTTGTGGTCTCTGTGAGCATCATATGAGCATGTGGTACACATACATATATTCAGGCAGACAGTCATATACATAAAAGTGAGTAATGCTTTTTTAATGTTAGTGTCTCACCACTATAGCTGTGTGTAGTATAGAGAGTATGTGACCTACATAGTATAGTTTAATTATATCTAAGTATAGGTATATATAGCATAAAGATGTTTTGAGGGCCTCAGAAGAAAATTTGACTCCATCGTTCTTCTAAGGGAATTGATAAGATTAAAAAATTTTTGAAACCTCTTCTGCTTCAATTGGAACCAGAATTTAAGTCCCTATAATTCTGGACTAACCAACTGTGTCCCTGGCATCATTATAAAATTTAATTATTATTACTTTTTAAATTTTTTTAATGTATATATGTGTGCCTATGTGCATCACACCCATGCAGGTGCCCATGAAAGCCAGGAGGTCTTAGATCATTTGGAACTAGAGATACAGGCAATTGTGAGCCACTCAATAAAGGTTCAGGGAACTGAACTCAGAATCTTGCAAGAGCAGTAAGCACTCTTACCTGCTGAGCCACCTCTCCAGCCAGCCCCTATTCCTCCATCATTTTCATCTACTGAGTCTCTAAATAAATATCTGAGGTAATATACAGTATTGACTACACCACACAATTGGCTTGGTTGCTCAAGTAGGCCACATGGAATACCTGTGTTCCAAAGATATGTTGACCAATATTGCTTCTAGTTTTAAGTAACTTATTCAGAGACTGATGTAGTAGTACATAGGTGGGTGGGGTCACATGCCTGTGGGGGAGAGCCTACAAAAGGAACTGGATATGCACTTTGATTTCTGCAAGTTGATCTGACTCAAGAGGAAAGATTGGGTCTTCATGTAGCTCATATAAGCCCTTTCTTCCCCACCTATCTCTTTCAGAGTAAGTAAAATAGAAAAGACAGAGGGTGAATGTTTATCAATGACACTATGCCCAACATAGTCAAAGAGAAATATACCCTTTGCCAGCTCAGATGAGCAGCTGCTAGGACTTCCTAGGGAGTCCCTGAGCTGACAGCCATGTCCACGTCGTCTTCAGTTCAGAATAAATTAGTGTCTCTGACGCAATTGTCATTGCACTTGGCATCTTGGCCAAGGAAATGGACTTGGGGGTCATGTGGAAAGTAGGAGAAATCTACTTTACCCTCTACAGTCTACCACACAGGCCGATTCATCTCTCTGTCTGTCTAGAACCTTAGGGTCCTTTTAGGATCTGTAGACTCCTTGTGGACAACTAGATGGTGTATGCACCAAAGCTTAGCAGAAGGCTCAAGGTGGTATTATGATTACTATGGACTCCCCCTCATCTGTCAGCTTACTGGCTGAGGCCAGCCCTTGCTGTTTTGGGTGTCTGCTCTTGATCCAGAATAGTTGTTTCTCTGAGTATGACCCAAGTTCACCCATATGCCCCAAATCTATTTCCTCCTAGAACTTAGGAGATGTTTATGTTCTACTTTTCCAAAGATAGTGTAAAGAAAGATAAGAACATCAGTCTGAATAAATCTATATTAAGCACCCACTTCTTTTTAATCTCCTTTCTCAGAGCTGGACTCCCAGAACAAACCCATCTTCTATGAGATGTTCTTTGATACCATATACTTCTCACAGAAATATCACAATTCAAATCCTTATCTTTGTTGCAAAGTAGGGTCCTCTCCACATCTTTGACCCTATGTCAGGATCTCAATGAGTAGGTTTCATTTCCCTTACAGGGACATGTCTTTTACCTTAAGAAGATTCCAAGATTGTACTAAAAATAGGAAAATCTTTTGGACTCTGTCCTTCCCCCTCCTCATTGCTTTCCAGATAGTTAGATGTGAAGTTTTGAAATTTTTGTGGTTTTTCTCTACGATGTAGAAAAAAAACACTGACTTATTTCTGACCAAATATTGGCTCAGTGCATTAATATGGAAAATACATTTGTGCCCCTCATTTGGACTTCATTTTCCTTTGAGACTGATAGCCCGCTTGAAATGCAAATTTGAGAAAGAAGCATTTGCTATCCCGAT
>JADRCD010197427.1:6047-18545 GCA_019843815.1 Montemys delectorum | reverse complement strand
CGTTCCGGGCTAAATGTCTCGTCCCCACGGGTTCGGTTCTGATGGGCCCCAAGTTCTCCCAAGAGATCCCACAAAATGGAGGCCGACGTCTCCGGCCGCCGCTGCCAAGGCGGAGGTGGGACATCCTTCCCACCGGCTAGGCAAGGTGGAAATGCCTGCACGGCCCCCAGCGCACCAGTCCCCTAGCAGCGGCGGCCGGGCTCGCCCCCTCGGTCCGCCGCAGGCACTGCCGGGCTCGCCGGGGTCTTGGGGGCCCGGACAGGGAGGACGCTGGGACATCGAGGCCGCGTCTCTATTCGAGCAGAGTCGCAGGCGGCCGCGGCGACCGTCCGGAGGCCGAGGCCCAGTGTCCCGATCCCGGGCCCCCGGGAAGCCTCGACGAAGATGGCCCGCCCCCAGGGCCGAAGCGCGAGCCGTACTGCGGGCAGCGCCACTCGGCCTCCTTACCCCGGCGGACCCCGCGAGTGGGGGCGGGGCGGGGTGGGGCGGGGCGGAGGCTCGGAAGGAGGGAGGGACGGAGGGAGGGACGGAAGGAGGGACGGAGGGAGGGCCGGCCCAGCCCGCTGCTGGCCGCACGGGGGAGGGCTGGCAGGCCGGGGGCGTGGCCCAGGTCTGACGGACAGCCGCCGCGACTACCTCACCGAGGAGGGTCCTGAAAGAAGGCCGACTGGGCCAATGGGAGGTGCCCGAGGCATTCCGGGCCGCCCTCGCTGGCAGCCAATGAGCGTGCGGAGGGCGGGGCCTCCCGGGGCTCCGGCGCGCCGCCGCCTCCTCTGCCTCCTCCTCACCAGCGCTAAAGCCGGGACTGGACCGAGCGGAGTTGTGCGTGTCGCCGAAGGGGGGTGGGCCGGGGGAGGGGAGGTTCGTTCCGCGGAGCTGCAGCCAGAACCGGGTGAGGCTTCTCCCCGCCGTCTTTCCTGTCGAGGGCCACGGAGAGTGGGGGTGGCTGGGAGCAGCGCAGCCTCGGGAGGAGGAGGCGGAGATGGGTGAGGGCAGCGTCGGGCGCCTCCCACCGAGCCGGGCTTAGCAGCCCGCGGCGGCCGGCGTCGCCGCTGCTGCGTCGGGGCCTCGGGGTGCGCCGGGGGCCGTGCTGATGTCCGGGGCGGCTTCGCGGGCGGCCCGAGGGGTGAGGGAGCGCGGGCGCGGCCCGGCGGGCTGGGTGAGGCGGCCGCCGGGCGTGGGGCGCGGGGGCCTCGAGGTGCGGGCGGCGGCGGCGGCCGGAGGTCGCGGGGTGTTTTCCTTTCTGTGCTGCGGGCGGTCGGGCGGGCGGGCCGGGGAGGGGCCCTTTGGCCCTCCCGCCTGGGGGCCGCACTCCCACCCTGTCTGCCCGACAGAGACCCCAAGTTTTCGATGGCAAGGGGCGCCTTTTGAGTCTTGCGGCGTCCTCTTCGTCGCTGGTCTCCTCCCCGGCGCTGTGCTGCGCGGCTCTTGCTCCTCACGTATTGTTTGGCTGGGTCTCTAATGGCGGACGGGGAGGCAGCGCTGCCGGTCTCGGACTGCAGGGGGGGCAAACCTCGGGCCCAGGGCAACTGCTTGGGGCAAATATGGGCAATATCAGCCCATCGTTGACATAAACTGTTTTTTACCAGTAAATTGGTGCTGAGTTTGACTGGAATGACGGTGGTGGTAAGATTTGCGAGGGATTGCAATTCCCTTGCTGGCGTCGGGGCAATGTTTGCCCTTCCCCCTCCCTACCCCATAGCAGGCTTGATGCCCTCTGGTCTCTTTCCCTGGAGATTGTGGCTTACACATAGGTTTTGGCTCCAAATAAATATTTCACCTCACTTGAGTAGTAGTGGGCCGTTTTGCGTGGGCTTTGGGGTAATAATAGAAGGGCTGAACCTCCTTGACCTCTTAGTCCCTTCTCTGCCTCCTCCTGGTGAAATCGGTTTGGTGCTCCTACCAGATTGGGTGTTCATCCATTTCTCTCTCTTTTTCTCTTTTATCTCAGGACCAGAAATTTCCTTCAACCCTATCTGGTGCATCATTGGCAGAAAGTGAGCAAAACACCATTGTGAGTCCTTTGCTTCTAATTTGTTGCTTATTACAGAGGACATCGTTGGATTTATAGGGGTCCAGCTATAGGACTTGGCCCTCCTGGTTGTTTTTAAGGGGGGGAGCCTTCTCTTGGGTGGCAGCTGCTCTCGGGGCGAAGCTCCAGTGATGCCTGGTGAGGCAGCTGGGAGTGGGCGCTGCTGTTTCCACCGCTGCAGACATTGCTTCTGCTGCTGCAATACCAACCTCAGCAACCAGACGACGGGCTTCTGCAGCTGCTCACGTTACCGGTGGGGAGGAGGGGTGTTGTGAAGGAGGGCATATTTCTGGTGCCCTCTAGAGTTACAGAGTGGGAATTAATGTTATTTGGTCTGAAATGCACGCAACCATTTTTGACATTTTTCTTGTCATAATGGTTAATGGACCTCAGGTATTGGACAACTAGGGAGAGCTGCTTAACTTATGTCAGATCTGAATGACAGAATTTGACCATGAAGGCGGATGTCTTTCCAGATCTTCCATGTTCTTTGCATCTGTTGTTTCATCTTACCAAGTAGATGCTGGTCAGACCTTTGCAGTCCTCTACTTAGTCATTCATCTCTGGTGTTGACCAATCTTTTATTAAGTCACGCTTTTTATAAATTTCTAAAATTTTTATAGTGTGCGAGTGCATGATGTGTTTGTGTTGGTGCACATGCCACAGCGCCAGTGTGTAGGTCAGGACAACTTTTGGAGTTAGTTCTACCCTTCACTGTCTAATGGGTTCTGTGGATCCAACTCCTCGGTTGTTAGGCTCATGTAGCAGGCGCCTCTATCCACTCAGCCATCTTGCTGGCCCTGTCACTTAGTTTCAGATGGCTTCTAATGTTTCCCACGTTGACCCTGAACTTTTGTTGCATAGCCTAGAATGACTTTGAACTTGTGATCCCTCTGTCTCAACTTCTCAAGTGCTACAGTTACACTTGTGCCCTCTTGTTAGATTTGTGTGGTGCTGGGAATCAAACCCAGGTTTCTGCACCCTAGCAAGCTCTTAAACTGTGCTGCATTCCTGGTCCCAGACCTTACTCTGGAGCCCAGTGCAGCTCCTGTTGTTACTTGTATACTTTCAACAGTGTATTATAAGTATAGGTGCTTGTGGTTTCTTTGGATATATTTTTAATGTGTATGATTGTTTTTCCTGTCTGAATGTATGTGTGATATACATGTACTTGGTGGCCAAGGATGTCAGAAAAAGGTATTGGATGTTGTGAGCCATTGTGTGGGTACTGGAAACTGAACCTTGTAAGAACAAATACTTTTTAACTGCTGAGCCATTTCTCCAACCCAATGTTAAACATTTTAAACTTGTATTAAGTAATTTAATCCACAGGAGAACTTGGTAGGATAGCTAATGTTTTTCCCTTCTGAATACTGTTTTTTATTCTGAATTTGCAGAGGAGGAAATAGGCATAGAAAGAAATTGGGAAGTATTTAGTAAAGCAGGCTTTGAACATAAGCAATGTGATAACAGAGCTCAACATCAGCAACTGTACTTACTGAACTTGATGCTTCTTATGTTGCAGATCCCAAATTTCAAACTGAGTCAAAATAACCTTCCCTTGCTTGGAAGTAGAAACATAAAAACTGCTTGAATCCTGTTCAGTTCTTTCTTTTTAAAAAATAGAAAATGTGGGCTGGAGAGATGGCTCAAAGATTAAGAGCACTGACTGCTCTTCCAGAGGTCCTGAGTTCAATTCCTAGCAACCACATGGTGGCTCACAACCACCTATGATGGGATCCGATGCCCCCTTCTGGTGTGTCTGAAGACAGTTACGGTGTACTCATATACATAAAAAAAAAAAATCTTAAAAAAAAAAAGAAAATGCCAGGTGGTGGTGGTGCAGCACACCTTTAATCCCAGCACTTAGGAGGCAGAGGTAAATCTATTGAGTTTGAGGCCAGCCTGGTCTATAGAGTGAGTTCTAGGATAGTCTGGGCTACATTGAGGAACTCTGAGGGGTGGGGGAATAGTTAACAATTGATATTTATTTTTTTATTTAATTTAGACTAGGATTATGGTCCAAGCTGGCCTTGAATTCGCTGTGTAGCACATGATGTCTTTGCGGTATTCTTTTTGCCTCTTTTTCTAGTTGGTGGATTTTTTGCTACCTTATTTCAACAGCAATAGAGGCTGGTTGTATCAGTATAATTTTTTGCAGTGTATGTCTAGATTAGTCTGAAAATTTGAAGGAACTTTATTATTATTGGAGATGAGGTTTTACCATATAGTTCTGGAACTCACTTTATAGATCAAGGTGGCCCCGAACTCAGAGAGATTTACTTGCTTCAGCCTTCCAAGTACTGGGATTGCAGGTGTCCACCTCTATGCCTAGCTTGACTATAAACCTCTAATGAGTGTGAAGTCCTTTTAGGAATTAAGTCATTCAAATACTACATTTCTGGACCTTCCATGTGGATGTTGTTTATATTGTCATGAATGATTAACTTATCTTCCCTCCTCCTTTTTTCTTATATTTTTTAGTGTGAGCTTAGTCTTTAATAGTCTTTAATGGAGCTATCTCTCCAGCTTTCCTCCCCTTTTTCGTAGTTGTGGTTTCTTAGTTTGGTTGTCTTTTGAGACAGTCTTGAGGGGTGTGAGAGAGTGTGGGTGTGTGGATGTGTACAAATGTTGCTCAGGCTGGCCTAGACTTTACACTCCTGCCTCAGTCTTGGTGCTGGGATTACCTAGGATTATAGGTGCTAATGTGCCACTGGACATGACCTGACTCTGTCAGTCTTTTGTCAGTCACTTTGGTGGTCCACAGAAGCTGACATAAGAACGTTTCCAGCTTGCATGGATATGAGCTTATCAGATCATAGATTCGTATAATTGGATTTATTTTGTAGGCTTTTATTCTGTTTTGCGTGTTTGAGGTACAGAAGTATACAAAGAGTGCTATTGTGACAAATGAATCTTTGGCTTTTATAACATGCACTGGTATTAACTGTGATAGGGAAAAACGTATAAGATACTATAACTATAGTTTTCAAATACTCTTGACAGAAGATGTATAGTTTTAATTTTGTCTCTTTATGCTTTGAAATCTGTCCCCATTTCACTGATAACATTCACACATAGTTTACTATGTTAAATGGCAGTTATAAGACATCTTAAGAATATTCACTTCTGTGTGTCTTTTTTTAATTTTTTTTTTTTTTTGTTTGTTTGTTTTTCGAGACAGGGTTTCTCTGTGTAGCCCTGGCTGTCCTGGAACTCACTCTGTAGACCAAGCTAGCCTCGGAACTGAGAAATCAGCCTGCCTCTGCCTCCCAAGTGCTGGGATTAAAGGCGTGTGCCATCACCGCCTGGCTCACTTCTGTGTGTCTTTAAGGACTGTAAGGAAAGCTCAAACTAATTTCTTATCCTGCTGGAATTCTGTGTTTGATCCACCACAGTGGAATCTTGATACCTTATGAGAGAGACAGACAGAGACAGACTGTCTTTCTGGGACATCTCTCATTAGGAAATAGATTGCCTGGACTCCATGCTTAGTACATTTTTATTTGAATTTTACTTGATTGTTTTTCTTCTATTACTAACAGTACACTGCAAGAATTTTAGATTGAACATACTCAAATCCAAAAGCTGTGTAGATCCCAATACGTGTAACTCATAAAGTTGCCAGTGAGAAAAAAATTGCTGCTGGATAAATGCATAAGTTTGAAGTATGAAGTTCAGAGCAACATTTACAGTATATTTTTTATATATAATCTAGACAATTTTGTTGTACCTGGTTGGATGTTTTAGTTTTAAAATAATTACCTTTTTTTAAACATAGAAATAGCAAGTGCATCTTCATTGGTGCCCGTGCTAAATTCATGGTAAAAAGACAGTTGATCACCTTAAAGGGTGAATTGTAACACACCTTTTGTTTAAAAGCATATCAGTTTAGGGACTAGAGAGGCGGCTCAGTGGCTAAGAGCACTGACCATTTTTCCAGAGGACCTGGGTTCAGTTTCTAGCACCCACTTGGTAGCTCATAAATGTCTATAACTCTGCTTCTAGAGGATCTGGTTCCTTATACAGACAAAACACGAGTGCACATAAAAATAAATAAATTGTTTAAAAAAATATCAGTTTAAAAATGAGGTGGAAATACTCATTGTTCACCATTAAAAATCCATTTTTGTGTTAGAAAATTGATTAGGTATCACAAATACTTGATCACATGTGATTTGTGGTTTGTTGTTTTATTTGTTTTTTTTTAAATCTTTTTTTTGTTTTTGTTTTTGTTTTTGTTTTTGTTTTTGTTTTTGGAGATAGGGTTTCTCTGTGTAGCCCTGGCTATCCTGGAACTTACTCTGTAGACCAGGCTGGCCTCTGCCGCCCAAGTGCTGGGATTAAAGTTGTGCGCCACCACCGCCTGGCCTGTTTGTTATTTTATTATTATTTTTTCAGACACAGTATCCTATCTTTCTTCTCTTGCTGTGATTAAAACACAGGTCAAGGGGGCTGGTGAGATGGCTCAGTGGGAAAGAGCACTGACTGTTCTTCCAAAGGTCCTGAGTTCAAATCCCAGCAGCCACATGGTGGCTCACAACCACCCGTAATGAGATCTGATGCCCTCTTCTGGTGCATCTGAAGACAGCTACAGTGTACTTCCATATAACAATAAGTAACTCTTAAAAAAAAAACCAACACAGGCCAAAAAACAGCTTAGAGGAGGAAAGGGTTTGTTTATTTTACACTTCTAGGTCACAGTTTATCATTGAGGGAAGTCAGGGCAGGAGCTCAAGCAGGAACCAAGAAGGAATGTTGCTTGCTGGATTGTTTTTCTCCTCTCCCTCCTTCCTCCTCCTCCTCCTCCTCCTTCAATATATAGCTTTTCTGGCATGGAACTTTCTATGTAGACCAGACTGCACTCAAACTCAGAGATCTGCCCGCCTCTGCTTTTGGTTCCAGATGCTATGCAGTTATGCCCTATTCAGCAAGTTTTATACAGCTGAGGCTTCATTGCTCAGAGATAGTGTTGCCTAGAGTGAGCTGGGCCCTCCCCAGGCCCTCCCACATCAAGCATAAGTCAAGACAATTCCTCACAGACATGGCATGGAACAATCTGATCTGGGCAGCTCTTCATTTGATACTTAGATGACTCCAGGCTGTGTCACATTGACAGCTGAAACTAAATAACTAGGATACTCTATTCCTTATCCATTTGACAAATAAACATACCACTTGAAGCCATAGATTAACTTTCAACTTTTTTCTTGTTTCTAAGATCTTGTTAATATCATAAAATAAAATGTCCAACTTTGAAAGTCACAGTCTTTTAAAATTTCCAGCACTTGAAAAATTTAATCTCTTTAAAAGTCCAAAGTCTCTTAACTGTGGGCTCTATAAAATTCAAAACTGGTAATATTCGTTCTTATTCTCAGTGAGAAACACTAGGCATATTTATACTTAGATCAAAGCAAACCCAAAATCCAGCAGTATAAATCCAAATTCTGAAACTCAAGTGTTGGCATCTAAGACTCAGTCACCTTCTGGACTCCAAAGGGCTTGACAACTTACCTGTTTAGCTGTGATGTCATCCACAGCACATAAAACTTTCTTTTAGGGTCAGGCCAACTCTGCTTCACACTTGGTATTCTCTGTGGAATCTCTCAAATCCTAGTTCTCCACTGCAACTGTGACAGCACTTCCATCAATGGCTTCTCTTGGCTCTAGTGATTCTGCCTCTGCAACATGGTACCAGGCCTCAGCCACTTTCCTTGAACCTCTCAATTCTGCAACTTTTATGCCTTCAGAACCAGTACAAGGTGGACTGGTTCTCATGAGTTACCTAGTTTTGGCTACCAGTTGGATGATGCAGCCTTGGTGTCACATTGGCAGCTGAGACTGACTAGGATGTCACTATTCCCAGATTGACCTCATCCTCCTCTCTAAGTACTGGATTGCAGGAGTTTGTTAGCTTGCCTGACTAGGATTTTCCTATTTTAAGTTCCTAACAGTCCATTGAAAATTAGAAGAAATAACTTCTATTCTTGGCTATGAATAAACCCGTCTTCATAGCTATAATTATGTGTGTGCATGTGTGTTGTATTTATTTATCATATACGTTTGGTTGTGTGTGTGTATGTGTGTGTGTGTGTGTGTAGGTGTGGAGGCCTAAGGTTGGTGTTGGCTGTCTTCCCAATTGTTCTTTGTCATAGTTTTTGAGGCAGTTTTTCTTTTCACTGTTTTTTTTTTTTTGGGGGGGGGGGGGGTAGGTGGTGCACACCTTTAATTCCAGAACTCAGAGGAAGAGGCAGGTAGGTCTTTGTAAATTCAATGCCAGCTTGCTGTACATGAGGATACATAGTGAGACTCTGTGTTCAAACAAATAATTAAAAACAAAAAGGTGGAGTGGAGAGATGACTCCGTGGTTAAGGACTCTTCCTGCTCTGTCAGAGGACCATCCAGAATATAATGTAAAAGTATTAATTGAGCCTTTTTATCTTTGTCAGGATAAGAAGGTAGGTGTTCTTTAGAATCTAAATTTGTGTTTACTTAATTCAAGTAGTTCTTTTATTCTTGGTAGCTTTTTTTTTTTTTTAGGTTTTAAAAAATTACTATCTTATTATTTTATGTGTATGGATATTTTGTCTGCATGTTTGTGTACTTTGCTTATGTCTGGTGCCCATGGAGTTCTTTGTAGTTGGAGAGTTACAGATGTGTGTGTCCTGCTTGTGGGTGATGGTAATAAAATTTAGACCCTCTGGAAGAGCAGCCCAGTGTTCATAACTGCTGGGCCCTATGGTGCTTATTTTCAACTGTTTATGTTCACTTTTAACTGAAAAGTACTATTTTTCAGTTAAAGTACATTTGGTCCCTACTTCCTGACATACTGCTCCTGAAATTTATGAATCTCAAGTGATATCTGGTGGCTGGCGGTCCTGGTGGTTTCAGAATATGGGTAGGGCAAAGGACTGGTGATTGGAAAGACTGGGGGATAAGAGGGTTGGGATTTTTCAGTTCTAAACTGTTACTCTGGGGAAGGGAGGGAGGAACAGTTAACATTATCATCAATATTCACAAGCGTCTATGAAGAACTAAAAGAACAGGTTCAGGGAGCTTTTGGGTAGATGAACTTTTAGAGAGCCCTGGAGGATGGCACCCTAGAGGGGGCGTGGGGGTGCTTCTGTTCTTGTTTTCCAGATCTCTTCTATAGTCTTTAAACTATCATTTATATAAAGTAAACTGTTAAGTGTAAATCTCGTCAGCCCCTACTTAAAAATTTTTAGGTTTATTTTTATTTTATGTGTAGCAATGTTTTGCCTACATGTATATATGTGTACCATATGTGTGCCTGGTACACACATATACATAGATATATAATGCTTGTGCACATCTATCATAATACAATTTTTAAAAAGTCATTGAAGATTCTTGATACCCCCTCTCTCCCAAGAAAGGGTTTCTCTATGTAGCCCTGATGATCCTGGAACTTGCTCTGTGGACCAGGCTGGCCTTGAACGCAGAAGTCTGCCTGCCTCTGCCTCCCTAGAGTACTGAAGCTTCTGATCTTGTGGCATCTGCTGCCTGAGGGTGAACTACAGGTGTGGGATACCACACCAGGTTTATGCTGGGATTAGAATCAGGGTTTTATCTATACCAACTGAACTATATATCTTTTTTCCTTTGGTAAAAAATTTTTTTAAAGATTTATTTATTATATGTAAGTACACTGTAGCTGTCTTCAGACACTCCTGAAGAGGGAATCAGATCTTATTAGGGATGATTGTGAGACACCATGTGGTTGCTGGGATTTGAACTCAGGACTTCGGAAGAGCAGTTGGTGCCTTAACCACTGAGCCATCTCTCCAGCCTGGTAAAAGAATTTTTTAATAGTTACATTATTTTACATTTCCAACAGTGCTAAGGAGATATGATTTTTTCCCCATTCTTTTCAGTAGTTAAAAAAGTTACATGTAGGGCTGGTGAGATGGCTCAGCGGGTAAGAGCACTGACTGCTCTTCTGAAGGTCCTGAGTTCCAATCCCAGCAACCACATGGTGACTCACAACCATTCGTAATGAGATCTGATGCCCTCTTCTGGTGTGTCTGAAGACAGCTACAGTGTACTTATTTATAATAGTAAATAAATCTTTGGGCCTGAGCGAGCAGGGTCTCCCAGAACGAGCAGAGGACCTAATAATCAATTCCCAACAACCAGATGAAGGCCTACAACTACCTATACAGCTACAGTGTGTACTCATATACATTAAAATGAACAAATAAATCTTAAAAAAAGTTACATGTATTTTATTATGTGATAAACATTATGGAATATTTTGAAGGACAGAATAGAATAGAAAGTTTGCACATTTACTTAGTGGTAGTTTTTCAAAGAAATTACAGTTGACTTGTAATAGATATGATTCTCTCCTTCCACCTTGTGTGTTTCAGGTGGTCAGGCTTATCACCAAGCACTAGCAAGTGTCACTTTGCTGTTCCCTTTGGATAGTTTTTTTTTTGTTTTGTTTTGTTTTTTGTTTTTTGTTTTGTTTTTTTGAAACAGGGTTTTTCTGTGTAACCCTGGCTATCCTGGAACTCACTCTGTAGACCAGACTGGCCTAAAACTCAGAAATCCACCTGCCTCTGCCTCTCAAGTGCTGGGATTAAAGGCGTGCTCCACTACCGCCCAGCTCTTTGGATAGTTTTTTAAGACATATCAAAATGTAACCCAGGCTGGCCTGAAACTCTCATTTACTCTCCAGAGCTCTGAGATTACAGATAGCAGGCCATCAAGTTGAGATTTCTTGGCTTCATATACAGTTGCCTAATGACTGATAATGGGTCATCTTTTGATTTGGTTATGAGTCATTTGTGTGTCTTCTAGCAAAGTGTTTTGTTTAAGTTCCACCTATTTATCTTCCTACACCTACCTACCTACCTTTCCTTGTTGGTTTTTGATTCAGAGGTATTTTCTCTCTGCATTGTCTTCAATTTTTTGATAATATTCTTTGCACAATATTGTGAATCTTGAACAGTTTAGTGTTTTTTTTTTTCTTGCCTGTTTGGTGTCATCCAGAATGACAAATCCAGTGGCATGATATTTTCTGTCAGTTTTTTAGTTGACTTCTATTTAGATCTTGCTTCTTTTTGAGATTTATTTATAGATTGCATATGGTATAAATGAAGAACCAGTTTTTCAAGTTTTTCCCCCCCTTCAGATCATCTTTCTGCTTTTTGTTTCTATATATGAAAGAAAGCACAGGACTGGCTGTAAAAGCAACTTTTATTCTCCTGCAGTAATTGTTGTCTTGGAAGCGGACTGCCTCTCTCTGCTAACTTGGGCCTAGTCCTGGAAGCTTTTAGCCTTGTACAATCTAATGTAGGCCTAGAATGTTTTCAGTCTCTGAGAGTTACTGCTGAACAAGCTCACCCTTTCTAACTCTGAACTCTGGCTTGCTGGTTCAACTCAGCTGTTTTAGCTTTAAACTCTTTTCCACGCTGACTGATTCAATCTGGCTTTTCTCTTTTGGCTTCTCTGAATTTCTCTGCTTGGCTTCATACTAACTTTGGTAATATGTTCTAATCTACTGGCCTCTCATTCTATCTTCACGTGTGTTTAGCTTGTTCTCTCTCTGTCTCTCTGCAATGTGTCTCTGTACTTTCTGCCTTCCCTCTCTCTCTACTGCTCCTCTCCTCTCAGGACAGTTGGGCGTATCCTAGTCTATCATATCATTCTCTGAGTTGTCACTTTGTCTGCCACTCAGTTACACATCACTTTCAAACATGGGTGCTTTCTTTTACAAACTAATTTTACTTCATTGTTTGGTTTTAAAAGTGTATATTAATGGTTTGTCTGTATTCAAGCCAGAGAAATTAAAGATGCGTGCTAAGGCTGAGCCAACCACATCCAGAGACAGGTTTTTCCAGTAAACAACATAATCTTGAGGTTTACAGTGTGATCAAACATCCTGTAACCACTGGCTATAAAGATTTCCTCTAGTTCATCCATTTTCCTGTAAATTCTTTTATGCTGGAATATTCTTTGTATACCATATTCTTTATTGATTCACCAATTCACTTTTCTGTTAAGGACTTTTGGATCTTTCTTTCTTTCTTTTTTTTTTTTTTTTTTGAGACAGGTTTTCTCTGAGTAACCCTGGCTGTCCTGGTACTCACTCTGTAGACCAGGCTGGCCTGGAACTCAGAAATCGCCTGCCTCTGCCTCCCAAGTGCTGGGATTATGTCACCACTGCCAGCCATCATTGTTTTCTTGATACAAAGTTTCTCTGTGTAGACCATGCTGTCCTGGAACTTGTTCTGTAGACTAGGCTGGCCTAGAACTGAGATCTACCTGCCCCTGCTGAGATTAAAGGCCTCTGCCAAGATTGCCTGATTCCATTTTCATTGTTTTTAGGAGAGGTTTAAGAGTTGTTGTTGGTTATTTTGAAATGTTGGTAGAATTTATAAATAAAGCTATTTGTCCTAATTTCCTTCCTTCCTTCCTTCCTTCCTTCCTTCCTTCCTTCC
>JADRCD010197426.1:0-43066 GCA_019843815.1 Montemys delectorum | reverse complement strand
TAAATAGTATTGAAAGACACAAAAGCTCTCTCTGAATTCCTGAAACCCTAATAATCCTTGAAAAGGACACATGCATTTTAGACTTATACTAGAGCCTCCTTCCTGCCCACCAGTGTTCAAGCATGATCGCAACATTTTACAAAACTGGAGAACACAGAGAAAACAAAATTTTCTGCTTCTTCAAACTGTCCACAGACCTTAATTTCTTCCCAGAGGTTTGATGATGGTGGAGCTCACATATATATAAAGTACAAATTGTAAGAGGCTGATTTTTTTAAAATGGTAAATCAAATAAACAAGCAAATAATTAGAGCTCTAGAAAAGGTACAACTCTAGCAAACAAAGACAACACTCTGGATGGACGGGTATTGGAAGAGATGAGAGGAAAGTGCTGCTGCTGGGAACCTGTATTCAGGAAGAGCAAAGGCTGAATCTCTGGCTTAGGAGCATCAGGGAGCAGGTGGTGCCTGGCAGGCTAACCACTGCTAACTCTGCATTTATTCCTTTAGCTCTAACTGTACATTAATTCAATAAGCTGCTCTAATAAAATAATGCATTTCTAAATGCTTAGCTGGCATTTGGGGAGTGGCTGGGCATTTTTTTTTATTATTATTATTTATTGGGGGAATGAATCCTAAAAGAATCTGTGACTGAAGCCAGATCATGCTGTAGGCTGTTCTGGCCTCCAGGGGTCACCCTTCCCTTTAATGACTCCACCCTGACAGACTTGCCACTTTTTAACAATTTCTTGTGGTGTGGTAACTGTGAGGACCCCAGTCATTGCTTCTAAATGCTGAAATCTGTGCTAAGTGATACCTTGGCTGTCTCCAGGCATTTGTCTCTGAGCAATATCTCCCTCTAATCATACCACATTCCTGCCCCAGCCCAATGTCAGAAAAGTCATGTCTGATTGCCTCATGCTAATCTGTAGTAAATGAGACACAGGGCTCATCTCAACGGTTCCCGCAGAATACCAGCAGACACAATGTTTAGCAAAGCTCTGCTGAACAATTGTGGTTGACAGGGAAAAAAGAAAAACTTTTTACAGGATTTCCAAAGACTATGAACACCTTCACTGGGGTTCCTATCTTCATCCATGGAGACAAACATCTGTGCATATGTACACATATATACACTTCATACCTCAGATTGTACTAGCGTACCTCTTTCTCTCCTGGATTCAAGATCCCCCAATTTCTGTGAACACCCATAGAGGGGATATTTATCTTTCTAGAAGTGCATATGACCAACAAGAAATATAACCTTTTGTCTCCCTTAACACAGTTGTCCTCTTCCACATCACAAATTTCCTTTATCACAATGAAAGCTAATCTGGATAAGGGCAGGGTGTTTCTTACCCCTATCATTAATTTTCATATAGCAGTACCCACATAGACTCTGTTTCAGGGATGACTCGATGTGGGAAATGAGGTCACTGTGCCTTCTGCATCCTCAAAAATGAAAGGAAATATGTGCAGAGCATAGGCAGAACATAAGAAGAATGCCAAATTATTCAGCAACCGGGATTATTACTGGACACTTTGTCTGTCAAAGAGCACTCCCCTTTCAAAGGCTAAAAGTTGGTGGAGAGGTGTGAATGGCGTGTGGAGAGTGGTGTGAGACCAGCATGACTATTAGCTGGAGGAGGGAAAAGCTTAAAAAATTCCCAGGACCCAGTTTTAGCACTTTTCTAAGACCTGTCCTACAGGACTTCAATATGTAAGCATTCAGACAGGATAAAAATTGGTGTCCCTACCTGGGAAAGGGAAAATTTACATGTAAATAAAGAAAATATCTAATCAAAAAAAAAAAAGAAAAAAAATCATCAGCCCATTCCTAGCACACATGGTATCTGCCTTTATGTATTTGCATTGTCCTAGTTGAAAATAATGCTCCTACTATAATAACTCACCTGGTATACTAAATTAGAGCCTTTACATTAGATTTCAATTCTTGTAATAGAAAGAAACAATGCATAATAAAATAAATCATTCGAAAAATCAAAAAAAATTGGTGTCCCTAAAAACCACTATTGTTAAAGTATTTGTTCAGTTTATGCAGAGCAGGACTCCATGGAAGAAAGATGAAGGACAAAGACTCCTGTTGCTGACAGTTTTCATCTCTGACCCAAACTGAAATACTCCACTCATTAAATCAAAGACATTTCAGAATAGTGAGTCTGGTGATCATATATAGCTATATGACCCAGTTCCCGCTCAGTTCAAGCCACTTCGCTCAACAAGGACAATAATGTCCATTAGCAACTTTCTAACAAACTTAATTCTTCACGTACAGATTTTCCAGTGATGCCCTATCATTCTGTAGAGAATGGAGGCTAGGGCAAAGCCAAGATGTCTCTGAAACTATGTGAGACCCAACAGTTCTAATACGCAGAATAATTTCCAAACCTCATGACATGATCACCCTAAGCTATTGATGTTAGCACCACTGAACTCGTGTTCCTCTTTATAAAGAATTCTTTCATAAGAAAAATAATAAGTATATTTTAGAACACAAAGTCTTTTCTAGGGCAGAATGCCACTGAGCACTATTTCATTGTAATCAATGCAAGTGTGCATATAAGGGCAAAGAAAGATGAGAAATGGAGACCACAAACAGATGAATATCCAAAAGGTCTCTAAGCCTTGGTTATCAGTTCTGATAAATGACATTTGGGGACATTTTTCTGTGCCACTATATTATAAGGAATCATTTAAAACCTCCTTCCTTGGAAATCTGCTTCACTTTTTGTTTAATAAGTTAAACTTTGTTTACTCTTCGGCTGTGCCTCTTCATTTACATGTATTGCACGTAAAATTCTAATTGGTCTCTTTATACTCACTTTTAAAATATACTCGACTGTGTTAACATTTAATATAAAATAGCCCAGACATGTACAAGTACTGCTAAAATTAAATCATCAATAATCACTATCTAAAATGAATTACATTCCAAAAGCCCCAGCTAATGATTTATCTTTTCTTCATGGAACAGATCTCTATCAGATTGATTTATGTAGCAGCCAATCATGTTTTAGTAAACTGCAACATGCACATGCATCTTTAAGTGATGATAAGCTGTGACTACCCATTTATTTGTACACCGCCAGCAACAGAACAAGAAAGAGAAAAGTCCCAACCTTTTTTCAAAAGCATCACAGGATGGTCAAATCCTCAAAGGGATGATAATGTCTAACTCTCTATCAAATAACAAAACAACTGATAGAGCACCAACACATGCGAAAAGAGTGAACAGTAAAATGTTGACATTTGATACAAAGAGTTCTTTCTCTTTTCATGTTTACATTATTTGCTTTGATAGTAAGGTACCTTTTTGCGTATTTACATTATTTGCTTTGATAGTAGATGCTTTTGTTAGTTGCTCAAGTGATTGACAACCTCATGCTGCTCTATTTAATTGCCTTTTTTTTTCAACCCAAGGTTCTGTGTTTAGAAGACTCTGTTTCATAAATAAATCCAAAGTATGTGTTTGTGCGTGAGTGTGTGTGTGTGTGTGTGTGTGTGTGTGTGTGTTTATGAATTACAGAGGTTTTATTTCTCAAGCCAATTTCTTAACTACTCAGCTACAGCTGTCTCCATATTTATCTGTATTTACACTGCAATTTATTCTCATCTTTCATGTTTTTGTCTTGTCTGTGTTTAAAGAAATTCATGGGTGCACTTAAGGAAATGAAAGCTATTTTAAACAGTGAAGTTTGAAAATGTGTAAAGGTGTTATACATAGAATGTTTCAGCAAATCACATAAATGTTCCTCAGAACTTTTAAGACCTTTATAATTACTTAATGTGAGCTTACTTCTAAGATTCAAATTCAAAGAGTTTTGTATTTCTCTGAATTTATGTTCTACTTCTTTCATTTTTTGTAAGTTAAAATCACCAGTGATAATTTTGTAGTTAACAAAATATGACATAGAAATATCACTGTTAAAGGGTTTGTCACATCATGATTTTAAAATATTGTTTCATTATTGTGTGGTAGACTACAAATAGTCCTATATTGTTACAAAACTAATGTTTACATAATCCAAAGTTTACGTTCAAATAATTATTAAATGTAAGTTATTCCTGTTGCAATAGTATTATATTTGTCCTCAAATTAGGTTTCAATATCCTTATTACTCAGCTTGAATTTTACCAATTCTTGGCTCTTTGTGATAATAAAACGATTATAAATATAAGTATATCAAATCTGCAGGATTCTTTGGCTCCACAGTAATGCTATTTATACTGTTGATTTTTCTTCCTAGCCATTTTTGGGACTGTAAAACAAAGAACAGTGAAAGTAGAAGCAGAAATAGAGACAAATGAAAAGTAAATTGATTTTTAAAACAGGCCTCAGATATAGAACACTAATCAAGTATGTGTCCAATTATTACATGAAGAAGGGTGACATAGAAAACAAAACAAAACAAAACAAAAACGAACAGCAAAAAAAAAAAATGCTTTAAATTGAAATTATCACTCTACATATAGCAGTAGTGCTCGTACACATCTCGCAACAATTCGGAACCTGATCTACAAGACCCTGTCTCAAAAAGAAAACAAACAAACAAACAAACAAACAAATCAAACAAAAAAATTTAAACCAGGCATGGTGGCACATCTCTTTAATTCCAGCACAGAGGGACAGAGACAGGTGAATCTCTGAATTCGAGCCAGACTGGTTTACATAGTGAATTTTAGAGCAGATAGGGCCACAGAGAGAAATCCTGTCTCAAAAAACAAAGGAACTTATTAACTTGTAATTCGGTTAGTTTCTCTATCTGTTAAATGGATATAAAGAATATATGCCTTATTGAAAACAAACAAAACTAAAGGACTGCATAAAGAGAACCAGGAGAGTTTTCAGCCCTAACTCTCCCCAGTGCTCATCCAGCGGATAGGCAGCCCACTGGAACAGTGTGTATGGCCAGTGTCTAAGGCAACATGAGAAATGCAAAATGCAAAGTACTAAAAGGTATATTTTAGATGTACGTTGAAAATATCATCATAGGGAAGTAAAAAAGAAATAAGGCTGTGAGATAACGCTGAGAAAATCATATTTTGGTAATAAAGTCAGGGTGAGAATACAGAGGAAATAACACAGCGGACAGACATTGAAGAATGGCAATGATTCAAGCAAATAGAGGGACAGGCAAAGGAAACCAAGGCCTCATAGGCAGGAAAGAAAAGAGAAAAGGAAGAGAAGAGATGAGAAAGAAAAGAAAAGAAAATCCGCCATTGTAGCATGTGCTTTAAAGAAGCACCACGTGGCTTCCTAAGAAGCCTCCTTACCTAAGGTAACCTCCTTACCTTTAAGGACATTAGCTATAAAGACGTATGAAAGGTACTTAAACGGATGTGGCTTCCTAAGCCATGGTAAGGAGGTTAGCTATAAAGACGTATGAAACGTATTGAAACAGAAAAGCTGCATTCAGAAGGATCTTTCTAGAAGCCACATGAAAGAAGAATGGGGCAAGAAAAATATAGGAAATTAGAGAAGAGAAAAAGAAAAAGGGAACAACTTTAGAAAGTCCAAACATACAATCAAGTAGATGTTCCAAGACAAAACCCAAAGATTAAATACCAAATGAGTCATACAGACCACCAACACTTCAGTGTTTAGAGAAAGACAGAAACTCTCTAACCGAGTTGGTGATGAAGTTTTCTAAAGAGGGGCCCCAGAGCTGAACTTCAGAGGCTGATATAGAGTAGGATTGCGTGGAGAGAAAGTGAGAGTTCCAGCGTAAGAAGATGGGAGGTGAATTACTGCAGGGCTGTTACAGAGAGAGGCAAAGGGTTCACTGTGTTCAGACAGCACGGCAGATGGGAAGATGGTAGTTGAGGGAGCAAACGAGAGACAGCGCTGCTTTGTTTCTTCAAGTGCTGCTCTCCTTCTTAAACAGATGCTGAGCAAATTTGGTGAGATACTCTTGGGTCTAGTTCCTTACATTAAAGCACATAACCAAGCTATTTGCAGCTGACCAGACTTACAACAGGTTGTCGTTTCCCTGCAATAACTGCAAAAGACCAGACATGCTGGAAGAAAATGTGCCCACATTCCACTTGGCCAACCTGCAAGAGGCATTTCTTGTATTCCTACTGTATCAAATCTTCCATATTTGTGCTTCCTTAACAGATAATTGATGGGAAAAGTAGATTTTATTTTTTTAGAAGTAGAATGTGTGTCTTTACTGCTAGCTGTGCCTGAATGCTGCCTGTGTGGTGGACAAGAGAAGTCAGTGCAAAGGCCGGAACGAGGAGGCCACAGCTCGTGTCAGCTTCGGGTAGTCAGACATCGCCATATGACTGTCTGAAGGGGAAAAATAAGGTCTGGAACAAAAACTGTGGTTCCAGGTCTCCTCTCTGGACACCCAGGCTCCTCTGGTGTACCCCCTGAAGAGGAAGTCGGGGACCTGAGGTCCAAGTTTCCCCTTGGGCCTCAGAACGCCAGCCAGGAAGGGAAAGGCAAAGCCTGAGCTGAGTATGATCTTGTCTGAGCGGAGGAAGTACCTAGTCTGACGGGAGCAAGTACCTAGTACCCAAAGGGCAGGATCAAAGGAAGACCCTCTTCAGGAATCTTAAGCACAGGCCTTTTAGGCAAAGTCCTTCCCTGGGGCAGTCTCTAGTGAAGCAGCTCTTTGAGATGATCCTTGCGTGTCCATAATACTTTCCTGGAGGTGGATGTGAACACATACACTTTATTCAAGGTGAACCAGGAGTTGTAAACCTCTTGAGGGAAGGGTATGAGAAGGTCATTGGTTGAAGGCTTAAGGCTATCTAGATACCTCACTAGCATGGAGAAGAGCTCCACTCCAGGAGATATGCTACCTGAGTGCCAGTGGTCCTCTAGGTTATGTAAAAAGGCTCCGTGTTCCAGGGCAGGTACAGAGAGAGGGAGCAAGTGGTTCCACTCCTTCCTGCAAGTCTCAAATCTCTGACTCCAGGAGTTTGAGCTCACTCAACTTTACTACTTCCTACTCCTGTCTGGTAGCACGCACAGTCCCACACACCCTACAGATGTCCAATATTCTTGGTGATATAAAATGATCTGTCATTATTGGTATATCAAACACTAAGGAACGCGTCTACCTACTCATAAACATTTTAAAGAAGAGTCCTAGTTTTAAAAGACTAGTGAACACTATTTCTTGAGTCCCCAAAACTTTGATGGTATTATTATACTATGTATGTATGTGTGCTTTTTTAAGTTTTGAGATTATAATAAAAAAATGAAATTTCTCCCTTCTCCTTTCTCCCTCCAAACCTTCCAATGTACCTGATTTCCTTCAAATTCATGGATGTCCTTTAAAGCAATAATTATTGCATGCATATGTGTATACTTAGATGCATATGTATTCCTAAATATAACCAGTTCTGTCCTTTTAAAGTTACTTGTCTGTATGATGCTTTTAATGCTGAACCAATTGGAGTTCTCTTCCGTGGGAAGATAGAACAGGTCTGTCCTATTAACCTTCAAAATTAACATAGATTTTTTTTTGAATTGGTAGGTTGTTTGACAAATAATGAACTTATTTCTACAAGTTTTAGAATAAGTGTAAAGGATATAATAGAAATCTACTTCTAGACCTATGCATAATTTTTATGTTTTATATAAAGTTAAGTGGTTTAAAATTAAACAATAAATTAACATGTAAAAATGAAGGCACAGAATTTAAGATATTTGAGGTCATATAATAAGTAAGGGACAATTAAAACTTTAGGAAATAAAAAAGGGAAACATGTATATATACACATATATATGTATATATGTATATATATATATGTGTGTGTATATATATATATATATATATATTTATATATAAAATTTGAAGTCATTTGAAGAGTCTCTTCCAGGGCATCAGAGTCATTAATAATCACAAAGGAGTTTCAATTCCCTTGGTAAGAAGATCAAAGTTGCAGGTATGTTAGTATTTCAATATGGCTAATGACCAAGTGCAATTCCTGAAAAGAAAGGGTAATAGTGGTGAGGTAGGAATGGGTGAGTGGGTGGATGAGCACCCTCATAGAGACAAAGCGGATTGGGGACAGGACAATGGGAAAAGGGGGTTGTGGAGGGGTAATCAGGAAGGAGATATCATTTGAAATGTAAACAAATAAAACGATTAATAAAAAAAACCTTTCCCAAGATTCTTGATAAAGTAGCCTCACTTGTTAGTGTCAAAGCACTCCCTTTTGTTGATAAAGCTATTCCCTCCATCACCCATCACCGAAGGTTTGTGCTTGTTTCCCTCAAGACTGTGAAAACATAAACAACTGAATACTGCTAATCCAAGTCGAGTTATCCTTGAGCACCCTTTGCAAACTCCAGATCAATCAGAAATCCACACTTTACTCAATGTTATGTTATTCTACATAAACCTTCCAGTACAAAGCCCACTGTCTATTCATTTTTGTGTATTATACTACACCTTACTATTGGGAATTTATTTTACCTTAAAAGGAAGAATCAATCATTTTTGTTTAAGGAATTATACTGGGACAAAAAGTAAGAGGTTCCTCCATTCTTGGTTCTCTGAAAGTGTTCTCTGAATGTTGTGTTACAGTGCTTCACTGAAGTTTAGCTACTTAGATCTTACTGTGGTTTTGAATATTAAGCAGGATGAGACAAGAATGCAACACAAGCTATCAGCATAAAAACAAGAAGCAGCACTGTAGACAACCACCTCATATAGGAACTTAGTCAGTGAGTGAGCAACTGACTTTTAGTAGTACATAAGAAAATTGAGTATCATCGTCATCAAGTAAGCAAGCTTTTTGTTTAAATAAACTTTTATTGTAACATCTGAAAGCAATATATATATACAGGTTATCTTTTAACCACATATTCCTCTGTAAGCGATACATACTTAATATTGGAATCTACTACTTTATTGTTCTACTTAACACCAAACTGAAAATACATATGACATCTTTAAAGCTTATAACTAATAACAATAGAAGAAGAAAAGCTATGCAATCAATCAACAAAGGAATGTGAAGAAATAAAGTGGTGATTGTCTTGCTCCTTGGCCCTTGCTCCTTTAATATATTACTGTACTTTTTGATAAATAGATATAAAAATCACATTACACTCCTAACACTCTAAGAACTTGCACAAATAAACATAGATTTTAGTTTTTGCTATTGAAAGATTCTAAATGATTCTCTCATAGTTCTTCCAATTATTACAGTTCAGAGTATGTGAAAATTTCATTGTGATATTAATGATTTTTTAAAAATAAGAAATTACACAAAATAGAGAAAATAGATTATCAAATATATAAATAAACTAAAGAAGTAATACCACTGTCTACTTGCATAAAATTTTAATGTTTAAAAGCCATTTAATGATTGTGATTCAAGTTATTTACATTTTATGAAATAAATTGCTATGGTAGAATTAAATAAATTGTGTTTAAATACCATTCACATACCACATTTAGAGACACATTATTTCAGGAAGTATCTACCTTACTATTATGAGTATGTGTTGCAAATAATATTCATATAACTTTTCCAGTAACTTTGGCAGAAGAATGTAGTTCATTGTTTTAAGAGTTAGTAAACATTGGCGTTTTATACACAAAGAATAAGGATACTGATGAGAGATGACTTCCCATAGAAATGTGCAAAGCATTTGGGCTTTCTAAATAATTTATGTAATTTCCCCCCTGCTAATACCCACTTGTGTAACTGTGTAAGATAAGAGTTGAGAAGTGTCCCATCAGGAGGGGATCAAAGACTGACAAAGCTTGAAAAATTTGAGCTGAAGAGAAGATATCATTACAGATCTCCATCCACATAAAAAAATCATAAAGTGTTTCCTGTTTGTCTCATTTCTCAGTTGGAACACCCTGTCACAGAGGGAACATGAGTACTTTAAAAAGCTAACTTTTTCTTCTTAAAGAAACCATAAACAGTATCACTTTTTGTTTCTTTTAAGTAGTTAAATAAACAATACATACTATTTTGAAACTACAAGATTTCTGTGGAATTCCCTTCTGAAGTAAATAATATATTGAACACCATTATCTATTGAATTAACAAGAGCAATATTTTTATATGGAACGTGATATAAACACATTAAAACATGTACCCTTTAATAAACAGCAGACAAGAGAACAGAAATTACCTAAAATGATTTTATCCTTTTAAGAAACAAGGGAATATTAAAATCATAGGTACTTGCTAGGACTTTCATTAACTTCCAAATTATCTCTTGATTGCTTGCAATGGATTGACTTCTTAGAGTTTTCTCACTTGCTTAAAGAAAAAGAAAAAAAAAGACCAGTTCATCTTAAACAGTAAAAGAATGTTACAGCAGAGACAAAGGGTGCTATGAAAGGAAGAGAATACATAGAGGGAGAGGAAACCAGATTCTTCAAAACACTGAAAGACATTCAGTGATAAGTTCTGTAGATCCAATCCGTATAAGGATGAAATGAAATACTGTAATTATAATGTCATTGTCATGACCTTCTAAAGCAAAAGAAGAAGCGATATCAAACAGTAAAAAGTCAGCTATGTGTGCACTTGTATGTCAACCACATCCGAACAGCCTGAAAAGTATATTGATTTATCTTATCCAAGATAGATTACTTTTGTTCTTAATGCCTATTTTTTTTTTTAGGGAATTCTAAGCACTGAATCCCAAAAGTGGTATCCTGTGCATTTGTTCTTGGTTACACAGATAAAGAAAGCTAAGAAGGCTTTATAATACCCAGAGCTGTTTGGGAAGAAATCTACAATAAGTGTGTTAGAAAAGTTGGAGCAAAAAAAGGTGAGTGATCTTATTGATCATCCAACCTAATGATACAGAATCAGAATCACATTCCTTCATTGATAATACTCATTGATATTTCATCCATGTATCTCTACAATTTTATGTTTTGTAGTGAAAAAGAGCACATGTACAGTGGGTCATCCCTATCTTCATACTGGAGTCATAATTGCTTTTGTACTGTATCCACTTCTGTGTGTTAGATTATTTGCTTTGACATCAAACCACATTTTATGAATCAGAAAAAAAGTCTTAGGACTATAAGCAAGTACATGTGTCAGTTGAAAAAAATAAGGAATAGAGTCTGAGTTTCTTATTTACTCTTTTGTCTTGAGTAAGATAAATGTGTCATCTCTGCATCTTTGCTTCAATATTGGTTTGAGCAGAAACAAGAAATGGTTCTGCGAAAGGTTCTAAATTTAAATATTCCAATAAATTTAGAACATATGTATATTTAAATATGAATGATTATGACAATCTTGATGAGATTTTTATCATATATATATATATATATATATATATCCAATGAAACAAAACAAAATTCTGAAGACTATTGTAGACACTTGAGTTTTCTTCAAATATCAGGTGATACAGATCATAGACCATTGCAAAATAGGGGACAAAAAAGGAAAATGCCAGAGAACCAAAAATCTGCTGTGATATTGTGTCTCCTACATAATATGTGAAAGATGTAACCTTGATATTTCAACAGTATAGCTGCCTAAACAAGATCTGAACAAGGAAAGTATCAATAAAAATGCTAACATAAAAAATAAAAACTTCATGAGGACTGGACACTAGACAAAAAGCTGCAAGTAAATATAAGAATGCTGAAGGAAGGAAAATGTGTCTTCTCCTTGCTAAAACCCCTTAAATTGTCCAGTACCAAGTAATCAGCCTTGAAATCATATACTTAAAGGCAACACAAAACAGACTCAATAGATGTATTTGTGTATACATACCCATACATATACATAATATATATGTATTATGTATATATGCATACATGTATACAAATATATAACAATAGCATTAAAGTAAAAGACACCAATACATTTGAAATGGGTCAAGGGAAACACGGAAGAAAGGTAAAGAAAAATTATGTAGTTGCTTATTAATTAAAAAAATACATTTAAACTCTGTGAAATGACTTCTACATTGGAACATGGAACTTCTGTTAACCTAAATCTGTATGTTAGGTCATAAGCACTCAAAATGGCTCCAGAATAAATTATCACTTGTTCAATTTACAAGAAACTGGGATGACAATATTTATTCAGTATTTCATCTGAACATAGTTTGAAAACTTTTCATATACTCTGTATAGTGACTGTCTGTTTATGTGACAAATGCCAAGAACTATCTTTCTCTCTGTTCATCCCTCTCTTCTTCTCTCTCTCTCTCTCCATCTCTCCCTCTCTTACTCTGTTGGTCCTCTTCATTTTATTCCTCTAGATCATGGCTACTCATACTCTACCACCACCAGGAATCTTACTTCCCTTATGTGAGCTTTTTCTGTTTTTCATTTCTTAGAATTTACACAATGATACTACATTGAATTTTCTTAATTACAGAATCAACTTCCTAGAATTCTAATAAACAAATTTCTCACACCAGTTATACTTTTATCTTTGAAACATCTGAATTTTCAAAATTTTCAGATAAACAATTTATAATTAAGCATTGTTTTAATTAAACAAATATATAAGGTACAATAAGTAATTTGATACATGATTTTTATATGTTGTACTCAGTCAGAATAGTGAACCTCAAATACTTGACGAGAGGGCTATTAATAAATTTTTGTAGAGTCAAGTGTATGATTATGAGTATCTCTCCCTTTGTAAGATGACTACTTGATTTCTAATGCTGCAATTGGAATGATTGACTTTGTGTGGGCTATTGACTAAAGAATATCTAGTGTAATGTCTACACGTAGAAAAAGCAAATAGATCTATTTCTTATCACCCTATCTAAAACTCAAGTCCAAGTGAATCAAAGACCTCAAAATGAAACTAGTTACACTGAACCTGATAGGAGAGAATGTAGGAGGATATCCTTAAATGAACTGGCACAGGAGACAACTTTCTGAACGGAACACCAATAATGAAAGCACTATGATCAAAACTAATAAAGGAGACCTGATGAAACTGAAAAGTTTCTCTAAGACAAAGGACAACATCAATTGGACAAAGCTACAGAATACAGAATGGAAAATGATCTTTACCAGCTCCACATCCAATAGAAGTCTAATAGACTAATTAAATAAAGAACACAAGAAATAAAAATCAATGAAATTATTCCTAATGATATTCTGCTATATTCCTTTGTCAGTGCCTTGCCCAGCAATAATCAGAGGTTTCCTCTAGCAGCATAGGAGTGGCTACAATGACCCACAACCAGATTCTATGTGAAGAGAGAGGCTAAATTGGAGGTCTCAATCCAACGCCTCCCTTCAAAGTTCAGGGAATCACAAAAGAGGGAGTAAAAGGTTTGCAGGAATCAGAGAGGATATAAGACACTGGAATAACATGAGCTATTGAATCAAATAAGTAGCAGAGTACATATAGGTACATAGAGACAAAAGCAGCAAACACAGAGCCTGCATTGGCCTGTACAAGCTCTTTTGCATATGCTATGGCTGTTAGCTTGGTGCTTTTGTGGGTCTCTAACAGTGGGAGTTGGTATGTCTCTGACTCTTTTGCCTGCTCCTAATACCCTCTTCTTATTGGGTTGCCTTGCCTAGTTTCAACATGAGGGGTTTTACTTTGTCTTATTATATTTTGTTTGGTTGTTGTCTCTTGTAAACCTGTTCTTTTCTGAAGATAGACAGAGGGAGAGTACATCCTGGGGAGAGGGGAGATGGGGGGATCAGATGTAGAAGTGAAATGAAGGGAGCAGAAGTTGTTGTCAGGGTTATTGTATGAGCGTATATTATATTTTCAATTAGAAATAAAAACATGGAGACAGAGAGACAGAGAGACAGACAGAAACAGAGACAGAGAGACAGAGAAAGAATGGGGAAGAGATTCAAACAAATTTCTCAATAAAGGAATTTTATGTGGCTGGAAACATCTAAATGTTCTACATCCTTAGCCATCAAGAAAGTGTAAATCAAAATTACTTTGATATACCATCTTACTTGTGTCTGAATGGGGTAAGATCAATATCACAAGTGACAGCTCATACTAGTGAGGTCCTGAAGCAAGGAAACACTCCTCCATTGTTGCTGTGAATGTGAATTTGTACAACCACTATGGAAATCAATATATCAGTTCCTCAGAAATTTGAAAAAACAATTAACCTGAAAATCCAGGTATATTACTTGTAGGCATAGAGGCAAAGGACATTCTAGTATACCATAAGGATGTATGCTCAACCATTCATTGCTGCTCTATTCATAATAGTCAGGAAACAACCTATATATCTCTCAATAGAAGAATAGAAAAAGAAAACATGGCACATTTGCACAATGGAATATCACTCAGCTCTTAAGAAAATGGCATTATGAAATTTGCAGGTAAATAGATGGAATTAAAAAAATCATCCTCAATGAGGTAACCCAGACCAAAAAAGAAAAATACGGTATATATTCATTTATAAAGGAGTACTAGCTGTTACCAAGTTACAATTTGTAGATCAAGAGAGGTAAAAAAAAAAGTGAAAAGATCTACAGCTGTTCAGGGTTCTCTGGGGACCAGGAAATAGAATAGATTTAATGAGTGGACTGGTGTCAGCTGGAGATGGGGGGTGGGGAAATCAGGTGGGAGAGAGATTGGGTGGATGGAGAAAGTTCAGAGATAGAGAGGTGCCTGGAATACAGGAGGCATTTGAGGATGGTGTGGAAATGAGTATGGAAGCTTCCTGGAATCTATGAATGAGGAGTCCTAGTAATGGAGAATTCAGAGTTTCAACTGGCCATCTCTTATACCTAGGTGAAGCTTACAATGATGGGATTAGGTGACATTCAATTAAGTTGTTGGCCACGGAGGTCCTGTAGAAATTTCCCAACAACACTGGCTGCTGTTAGGACAAAATGTTGCTCTCCAAAACCTGACAGCTATGGAGGAGGAGGTGATGGGAACCTTGTCAAGGACAACCACCACATAACTCATTGAACATGGAGAAGTCAACTGTTTCCAACATGGAATCCTCATTTCTATAGTCTAGTCTCTGGTGGAGGAAGATACTTTGCAGGCCACTGAAAGAGAAAAATGGACATCAACACAGTCATAAGACCTTTGACTTCCAATCTGTCAGGCCTATGAAATATTATAGAACAACGGTGATGCAGAACTTGTTGGGAGTAGCCAACCAATGTCAGATTTGTCCTAAGGCCCACTCCATGAAAAGGAATTCATACCAAACACTGCTAGGGGAACCAAGAACCAGCGTCTAAATAGCTCAGAGACCTAGTGTCAAACCAAACACTACTGAAAAAAGAATCAATAAAATTATCACTAGTTATATTCTGCTATACTCATAGTTAAGTGCCTTATCCAATCATCATAGAGGCTTCCTCTGGCAGCAGATAGGACAGATGGAACAGATACTTTCTAAACAATATGGCTTACTCCTATGTACTGTGTTCACTGATAAGAGGGAATCACATGCTTGGCATAGCAGGAATCTTAGAGTCCCATGAAGGAAATGGAAGGCAGCTATCAATCTAGAAATTTTGTTTAGTATGTCAGGTTAAATGAATTTACACTGGAATTCAACTAAAACAACTTGTTTAAGAATTCCAGGCCAGGGGCTGGTGAGATGGCTCAGCAGGGAAGAGCACCGACTGCTCTTCGGAAGGTCATGAGTTCACATCCCAGCAACCACATGGTGGCTCACAACCACCCGTAATGAGATCTGATGCCCTCTTCTGGTGCCTCTGAGGACAGCTACAGTGTACTTACATATAATAAATAAATAAATCTTTTAAAAAAAAAAAAAGAATTCCAGGCCAAACTGAAGGAGGGGAAACTGGATAGATGAAAATACTTCCTAATTAGCATTTTCATTCCTTTACATACATGAACAATTTTATATAGAAGATATTGCATAATTCCTTTAAATAAATCAAAAGTTGACATTTGAACTTTTCATGTAATTTTACAAACTAAACTATTTTTCATATCTCAATATCAGATTTTCATTTTTTAATTAATTATTTTATTTATCTACAGCCTAAATGTTGCCACTCCTCTGCTACTCCCTTCCAGAGTTCTTTATGTCATCTCACCTACCCATCTCAGTAGAGAGGGTGTACACCCCCTCCTCCCTCCAGGCATCTCCCTTCCCTGGAGCATCAAGTCTCTACAGGGTTAGGTGTACCTTCTCCCATTGAGACCAGACAAGGCAGTACTCTGCTACATATGTGCCTGGGGTCTTGGACCAGCCTGTGTCTGCTCTTTTGGTTGGTGGCTCCGTCTCTGGGAGTTCCCAGAGGGTCCAAGTTAGTTGACACTCTTGATCTTCCTAAGGGGCTGCCATCCCCTTCAGTTACTTCAATCCTTCCCCTAATTCTTTCATAATGGTCCCTGATCTCAGTCCAATGGTTGGCTGTAAGTATCTGTACCTCTTTCTGTCACCTTCTCATAGAGCTTCTCAGAAGAGAGGCATGCTAGACTCCTGTCTGCAAGCATCAGTGATAGTGCCAGGGTTTGGTTCCCGGCCATGGGATAAATTCCAAGTTGAGCTGGTCACTGGAAAGCTAGCCTTTCCTTCAGTCTCTTTTCCATTTTTATCCCTGCATTTTTTTTTTCAGATAAAAACAATTCTGAGTCAAAAATTTTGAAGGTAAGTTGCTGACCCCATCTTCCCACTGGCAAACCTGTCTATCTACTGGAGGTTGTCTCTTCAGGTTTCATCTCTGCATTGTTGAGCATTTTGGCTAAGGTCACCCCCATTGAGTCCTGGAAGCCTCTCACAACCCAGATCTCGGGAACTTTCTAGAGGGTCCCACCACCCCTCACCCCTGGAAGCTACATATTTCCATTCATTCTCCTGGCCATCTGGGCTTCTCTCCTGTCTTTTCCATACCTGATCTTCCTCCCTTTGACCTTTCTCATTTCTCTCCCCTCTCCCACCCACATCTCTCCTTCCCTCTGCCTTCTGTACTTATTTTGTTCCCCCTTGTAAAGTGAGATTGAAACATCCCCACTTGGGCCTTCCTTCCTGATAAACTTCTTAGGGTCTGTGGGTTGTATCATGGGTATTCTGTACTTTTTAGCTAAAATCCATTTATTAGTGAGTACATACCATGCATGTCCTTTAGGGTCTGGGTTACCTCACTGAGAATGATATTTTCTAGTTCAATCCATTTGCCTACAAAATTCAATATGTCCTCATTTTTTAATAGCTGAAAGTTATATAAATGAACCACATTTCTGAATATATTCTTTGGTTGAGGGGCATTTGGCTTCCTTCTGGTTTCTGACTATTACAAATAAAGCTGCTGTGAACATAGTGGAGCATGTTTCCTTGGGGTACGGTAGACCATCTTTTGGATACAATGCCTAGGCATGATATAGCTGGATCTTCAGTTAGAACAATTTCCAATTTTCTGAGGAACTGCCAGATTGATTTCCAGAGTGATTGTACCAGTTTACAATCCCACCAGCAAAGGAGGAGTGCTCCTCTGCCTCCACATCCTCTCCAGCATGTGCAATCACTAGTGCTTTTGATCTTAGCCATTGTGATTGGTATAAGGTAAAATCTTAGGGTCCTTGTGCATTTCTCTGATGACTAAGGTTGTTGAACTTTTCTTTAAGTAGTTCTTGGCTATTTGAGACTCATCAGTTGAGAACTTTCTATCTCTGTGTCTTATTTTTAAAATTGGGTTATTTGGTATTTAGGAATCCAACTTCTGGGGTTCTTTATATATTTTGGATATTAGCTCTCTATCAGATGTAGAGTTAGTGATGATCTTTTCCCAATCTGTAGGCTGCTGGTTAAACAACTCTTTATTCACAAATAACTACATTTGCCAATGACCAAGCAATGATCTACTTCACTATATTTAGTTCCTTGGAGAACAGAGTATCCCTAAAATTAAAGTCACTGATGAGGCTTTCGTAAATTATTATCATCTGCTTATGTCATTATTTCATAAATAATTATTAGAAATTACAAAGCAAGCATTAAGAAGGACATATGAAATGGAAGCCAGTATTACTTGGGATTCTCCATTTGCATGGGGTTATGTTTCTTAGATTGAGCAGGGTTCCAAAAATTCGATATAAAAATTAAACTAGGACTAGAGTTCACAATGTTTGTATAGTTGACTACCATATAGAGTATACACTGATTTTTATTGACATTTCAAAATGCATCAAAATTTTTATATATAGTATGAATTGTGAATTTCTAAATGACCATCATACTGAATCTTCTTCAGAGAAAGAAGTATCAATATGTGATTATGGATTGTTTCTGAAGATTATATAATACCATTCCTCACATATATGTGCATATATGTACAACAACTGAGTGGGGGTGGGGGTGTATGTAGTCCACACGCATCTCAAAGGAGCAAATGGTTATCAAATTCAGATGCAATGAAATCCTTTCAAACAATTCAGGGATATTCAGGGCACTAAAATAGTCCCTTTAAAAAAATGATTTGCTTTATTTTTGAGGCAATAATTACAAAATTTCACGATTTCTTCTCCTTCCAAACCTTCTCATATAGTCCTCCCAACTCTTTCAAATCATAGTAAATACAAATCATCCTCAGATTTGCTCTAGCTTTGCAGGAAATACCACTTACAAAATAACAAGATCCTGGTCTTGTCTGTCTGTTTATTTTGTTTTTTAAAAACTATGTGTAACCTCAGAAGACAGCAGGAGGTCATCAGGATGGACTTCCTACTCTGCAAGCCAACTGTCATCAAAGACAAGCCCAGTGTCACTATGACTGCTGAGCAAAGGGTGTAAGGGGGACCAACAGAGAAATACGCTAAAGAACAGTGGGGAGAGAAGCAAAGGCTCTTGATCACAAGCAACGGGGCTGCTGTGAAGCACCACCAGAGGCAACAAGGAAAAACTGTTATTTTATAGGTAGCTATGGGAGTACACACTAGCATGTGGCAGTGAGAAATGGGGTGACTCAGCCTAGAGAAATAAATTCACACTGCCAAAAAAGTAAGCACATAAGCAGGATTGTTGACAGGAAAGGGATTTCCCGCCAGCAGCTTCTGGACTAGGAAAGGACTGCATCATCCGTGCTGTGAGAGGGAAACTGTCTGCAGGGATCATTTGATCTTATGATTTGCATTGATACAAATGGCTCAATCTACCTTCAGCTCCACCATTTGTGGGTACAAGCCAAGATGGTTCTCTCCATCAGTTGTTAGGAAGTTAGTAACAGTGACTGCACAGACTCTATGGGAGAGTAAAAGGTAGGGTGGTAATTAGCTTTGTTTCTCCAATACACCCCTTCACCTCATGATACATGAGGAAAGAAACAAATGGAAATGTTTTAGAATGAGGGTTAGAAAGCTAGATGGCACTCTGATCAACTACAAGCATGATGGTTTGCTGACTGCCTCAAATTACACATTAGTGAAACTCACCCTGCATTCATTAATTTTCTGATATTATAACAAAATATAAGTGATATCAAAGGGTAAAGGTTACTTTAGATTCCTAAAATTTTAAGTTCATGACTTGTTGGCCTTGCTGCTTCTGGGTCTAATTTGAAGCTGTATGTCATGACAGGCAGTGTGATCTATAGTTGATGTAATCACTTCATAGTTCAGAAGTGAAGAGGAGCCAGGGAAGTCAAGAGGGGCCAGGAGCCCCCCTGTTTAGTAAAGCCATGTTCCAAGTGACTACAAAACCTTTACAGGTCCCTACCTGCTTAAAGTGTCACCAAATTCTGGTACTGTCAAGCTGGGACTCAGTCTTGGCAGATGGGATTGTTCCTGTTCTAAATTCTAGATGACCCTAACATGGAAGATGGATATCTTGAGACTAAGAATGTTGTAAGTTCTCTTTTACAATTCTTCTATTCTGTTCTTTCAAACATAGTAACTGCTTCTTTGATTCATGCATTGATTCTACAAGTATTTTAACCTACCTATTGCTTGTCAATAGATATTTATTTTATTGGTGAGAAAGACATAGTTTTCTGCCTACATAGAGGCTGTGTTAGTGACTTTTCTGTTGCTACGATAAAACATCACAACCAGGGAAAGTTACAATACTGAGGGTTTATTAGGGCTTACAGTTCCAAAGCGGCCAGTGTCCATCACCATCAAGGAGAAGAATGGTAGCATGCAGACATGATAACCTAAGTAGCAAGCTGAGAGCTCACATCTTAACCTGAAAGAAAGATGGAGACAGCATGAGCTGAGAAGGGCAATAATTTTAAATCTCAAAGCCCACCCCTAGAAAAGTATTTCCTACAGCAAGGCCAACAATTGGGGATCAAGGATGCAAATGCCACACAGAGCCACTGGGTAGTATTTGTATTCAAACTACCACAGAGTGTCAAATTCAGAAAGATGGAAAATTCAAAGAAACTGTTATAAAAATGGTTTCATAAATTTTATGAATAAATACTAGGTCCCAAAAAGTATCATTATTTAAATTAACTCTCCTTGTTTCCATCGTCCCATGATGAAGCATGATGAGGTGCTTAGGATGCAAATTTCATAGGCTCAACTAATGCGTATATTATCATTGAAGGCAATACAAGAATAATTCATGTGGGATATTCCCAATGGTGATTTTCCTATTCTTAAATACCATTTGTAATTTTTAAAAAAACTACTAATATATTTTTAAGATATAGAATTTAAAGGTAGCAGATTTTTCAAACAAGAGCCATATTCTAAAAGTATGTGGCCAACATTTCTTGTAGCTCAGTATGTATGAAGTTGTTCCTGATTCAGAAGTCCTACTTATCTTGATACAAATTCTAAATTCCTTCCCTGCTTTCTTCAGCTTAGACTTGGCACTTATGAAACTGCAAAAAACCCACAGATATTTCAGAGGCCTAAGAGAAAACTAAAGCCATGTATCAAAATGTTTTGCATCTTTCATTTCTTCTGTTCTAGAGGATAGTTGATTTGTCTGACATGGTCAGTATTTCTCAGAGAAAGTCTGTGTACACATTGTAAACAGAGGGGTTCCTCAGGTGGCATTTCAAGTGCCGATAGTGGCATTTGTTGAGACAAAAGAACTGATGTCTGGCACAGTAGGAGATCTTCAACTCCAGTCCTAAAACTTTGAGCCATACTATAAATCTGTATTTAGGTTTTCTTAAAGAATTACATAAGTCTGATGCATGAACGAGTAACTGAATTTACTTGTCCTGGGGTAGCTTGCATTGTACTTATTGTTTATCACATCAGAGATAAGATAATTGTCATACGGTGTTCTGCCCCTCTGCAGAGGATGTTCAGGTGCCTCTGGTAGAGCCAAGGTCTGAAGGAGAAGCTCACAGCCAGGGTCTTCCTTCTGGGTGTGGGACTCTGTTACATGGTAGACTGGAAGGGGAACAATAGGATCTGGGACAAGTGGTGTGATTCCCGGTCTCCTCTCAGAGTCCCCAAATGCCAATGGTGCACTGCCTGGAGAGGAATCCTGGAAAGGGGGTCCACGGTCTATGTTTCCCCCTCTGGGTGTCTACACCGCAGGCAGGAAGGGCCTGATCCCACGGGGAGAAAATGCGAAGTACAGGACAGGCAGGAGAAGAGAAACCTTTTTCAGCTGTCTTAAGCCTGGCTCTTTGGGGGTGAAAGCCTTTCCTGGGCAATTTTAAATGAGGCAGCTCTCTGAGACAAGTTTTGCTTGTTCATGTTGCTTTACTGGGGTTGATTGTGGACACATATACTTTGCTCTGGGGGAACCAGGGATTATCCACCCCTTGGGGGAAGAGCATGAGACTACCCAGGAAAGGAAGGCTGAAGGCTAGGCTATCTAGATACCTCATGAGCATGGAGAAAAACTCCTGGTGCTATGCTACTTGATTGATTGTTCATTGTCCTCTCAGCTGAATGTCGGTCGTGGTTACATATTCCAGAGCAGGTACCGACTAGACAGGTGGGAAAATACTTTACTTCTGCCTTTTTCAAAGCTCTGAGATTTCCTGGGTTTGGGCTCACTCAACCTTACCACTTCTTCTGCCTGTGTGTTAGCCTGGTCCCACATGCTCTATAGATAATCTCTGGAAAAACAAAGTATAACTGGAAATAGATGGCAAATAGCTTGTTAAAAGACATTTAAGCCAACTAGGAGGCACCCCTCATTTACTCTTGATACGGAAATATGATCAGTCTACATTGGCTTACTTTGTTGTTGGTAAAATACAAGAATATATAATTTTTACTTCCTCATGGGTCTTATATTCTCCTGAAAGAAAGCAAATGTTACCAAACCATTTGTTAAGAAAGGAAGAAGTTAAACAGAACAGCAGAAATGTATGACTGTGGAGTCACTAAGGATCTCAAGGCCCTGAGACAGAAAATCAAGTTCAGTATCAGAGAGTGTAGTGTCTAGAATCTCACTTAGATTGTGGTGCTGAAATGAAAGGACAGGGACTACATATATTGAAGAAGCTGAATCTAGAAGATTATGCTTTTCGAATGCACGTAGGGTGGTGGTGAAATGGAGCCTAGAGTAGTATGGAGCTAGGCAGCCTTCTTAGGTGCAGCCTAGGCAAAATCCAGTCCGTATATAGATTAACCTGTGTAAAGCTGCATCTTCGGGGACTCTATTTAGTTTAGGTTCGGAGCATTATCCCTGTGAAAATCCTGATGCCTTAGTACATTTTATCTTCAGCCTTTAACAGAAAATTCGATCCTTGCCTAGGGTGGCATTTGTTGCTATAAATCATGACATGCTGAGTTTTAGTTCTGAATGTAAGTTGAAATATGTCTCCTTTTAACTTCTACCCAGTGGTCTCAGTTCTTCCCCACGGAGCTGGTGTACATTAAGCTGCATCTCTTGTTGATGGTTGAGCCCTAGGACTATCTATAAGACCCTTCTTCCCTTCCTCCCTAGCCCCCCCACGGTCCCTTCTGTGGTCCCTGCTTCTTATCTAGTCTGGCTTGTCTTATATTGCCCATGCTCTATTTTACCGGCATGTTTCCTCAAACAGAAAGCCTCACAGGGCTGGGTCCCAGAGCCCTGTGACTGCTGGGTATGGGCAACACCTACACACTGCCTCATTCTATCTACTTTGCATAGGAGGAAGATCTCAACTTGTTAGCAGCCTTATTAAATAACAGCTCTTCTCCCCAGTTGTGATTCTCACGCTTGTAAAATAGCACACTTGGAGACATTTATCAGGTGGACTTTGAAGCCCATTTGTCCCTGTGTAGCTCTCTTACTTAAACTGATAATCAACTTAGCATGATTTGTTGGAGTACCAGCAATGAAAAAAATGTATATTACATTTCACAGTGAAAGGGTCATTTTTTACTGAAATTGCATGAAGAATCAACATTTATTGAACTATATCAGACAGACAACGTGTTCATTAAGTCCTTAGTGAATTATGTCCTTTAAAAATATAAACTAGGGCTGGAGAGATGGCTCAGCAGTTAAGAGCACCAGCTGCTCTTCCAGAGGTCCTGAGTTCAATTCCCAGCAACCACATGGTGTCTCACAACCATCTGTAATTAGATCTGATGGCCTCTTCTGGTGTATCTGAAGAAAGCAATGGTGCACTCATATACATAAAATAAATAAAAAAAATCTTTTAAAAAAATAAAATAAAAATATAAACTATTGCCTACCTGGAGGGAAGGGATACCATAGAAGAGCCAGAAGAGGCCATAGTTAGGAGAGTCAGCCCTCCAGCTGCTTCCTCCTGGGGACAGGTATATTATCTGTTGCACACGTTACCACAGAGGGTGATGCATCTGAAAACACGCTGATGTCTGTTAGAGGAGCTGCTGCCAGGGGCCATAATGATCTGTGTGGCCTGTACAGCCAGCTGAGGCCACAGTGATGTGCAGGCCCAGGCTGCGCCTGAGACCCATGGGCCTACTGAAACTGGAGGTCTGTGTACATGTCTGTGACTCACGTAACCATCAAGGCCATGTGGGTACTGGTAGTCTGCATTGGTATCTGAAACCCTGTCGGTGTCTGTGGGCCGTGCTGCTCTCCAAGGCCATGCAGATGTGAGTGTCCTTTGCTGTCAACTGAAGCCATTATAGATCCATGGTCCCACTGCAGCAGGAGACTGTTTGTGGTCTGTGCTGTTGCCAAAAAAAAATCATGTGGAGGCCCATGATATGTCCTTGCTGACCGCGAAGAGCAGGAAGGCTGCTTTTGCTGTGTTATGGATGACCCCAGATACGCAGTTGAGAGGAGGAACATGGAAGGCTTCTGTGACAATCCATATCCCACTCCCGTACTCCCTACCCCCAACCCCACACCCACCACCTCCAAACTAACCGCCCAGAAAGCCAGCCAAGAGAACTCTGAAAAACCGTGATGGAGACAATGAGAAGTAGCTCTCCACGACTGATGGCTTTTGGTAAAGAGGTTGGAGGGAAAGGACTCAGCTCTATGTAAGGGACAAGCCGCTGAGAGTCTGACTGCGCACGCTCTGCTGAGTATATAGATAACATAAGGTAGACTTGTTTTTTTCTTTTTCTTTTCCTTCTTTTTTTTTAAAGGGGGTTGCAAGAGGGTTCAGACATGGAAGGACTGTAAAGAGGTTGTGATCAGGGAATATAACGTGAAACTTTCAGACAATCAACAAAAATGTTATATGGAAAATATAAATTATTGATATTGTCATAAAAGTAATACAGGTACGAAGGAAGGCATCACATGAAATTAGAGGAATTAATATGTAAATTTTACCCTGCCATATTTTCATATCGTATTTCCCGTATATATATATATATATATATTTTGATATTGTGTGTGTGTGTGTGTGTGTATATATGTGTGTGTGTGTGTGTTTATCTGTTCTTAAGGTTTATTTTATAACCCTCTGGATATGTGTCATGGTATGGACATAGCATAATTTAAAATTCATTCTAAATTTTAAAAACAGCCTTAGAAAAGCCTGTGGTGACTCATGAAAAGCCTGTGGTGACTCATGGGCGAGTCTTAGAGACCTGTTGCCAGAGCAACAGCCACCATATTCCCAGAATCCCTTGGAATCACCTCCCACCTTTACCTGGCCATATGTCATCAGTCATATAAATACTAGCAACATTCCTTTCTCACTCTGCCCCCTCTCTCCCTCTCGATTAAACCTCTTACATGGAACTATTTGGGCCTAGTGTGTGATGCTTTCTGACGAGGTCGCCGCCATTCCCATCAGTGTATATGTGTGTATGTGTGTTTATCTGTTCTTAAGGTTTATTTTATAACCCTCTGGATATGTGTCATGGTATGGACATAGCACAATTTAACACTCATTCTAAATTTTAAAAACAGCCTTAGATTAGGTCCTACTGTTATCATAAAACATTTGAAAAACTGAAATTAAGAGATGATATAGAGTATAATGTGTGGGAAAAAAGGACAAGAAAAGATAAATATTAGGGACTAGAAGAAGAGTGAAACAAAGTTATAAACACAGTTGTGAAAGAGGACATAAAGCTAACTGTTTCCCTAGTTCTAACTCTGTCATGGATTTTCGGTTTGGGTTGTGGGTAAGTACATAAAAAATATATCCAGTGATGGATGAAAGTATAAAATTCACTGTGAAGCGCCACAACTTTAGAATGGTTATTCTAACTGTGCAGAATTTCATTGAAATATAGGCTTTGGGTCTGACTAAAAAAATAATAATATAAAAGGAAAGGCCAGCCTGATGTCACACCTTAGCAATGAAATCCTGTAAGGGTTTTAATTCATCTGGGTTTTGTTTAAGCTATCAATAATCTTTATAGAAAATAATTTAAGTGCTGCAGAGCATCATACTTTAGAAGAAGATTTTAAAGTGCATAGTAGGTATTTTCTATGCTTTATAATTAGTACAATACAATTTGTAAAAGCTTGTACATTTTGTTATAGCCAAAATGTTAAAATAACTCAGGCTCTCCACTATACTTATGCCTGTGAAGTAATGGACACAAACAATAATTTGCCATCTGGTTACAAAATAAAATGATACAGTTCATTCTCATGAGCATTGCTCATGTCTATATAGTCTTGTTTGCTTCCTTTCATCACACAGGTGCCTTTTGTTTTTATTTATTTTTTAACACAATTTGTTATAGAATCCAGAAATACCTCACCGTGACTGAAAATGTTTTATAGACTTATGTTTTAATATTTTTATTTATCCTATTTCAAAAAACCGTAATTGGTCCTATCTCCTGGACTCATATGCCATCATTGTCTGAATAAAACTGCTAATTAAATGCAGAGAATATTAAAATATGATTGTGAGTCTGCTAAAAGAAAAAACATGTCAAGTGTCAACAAAATATTTTAAGTCTGCTGTGTTTCGAACTGAGTCAAAATAAGTTGCTTAAATTTGTGCTTTCCAGTGTGTGTTTGAGAGACTAAAAGAGATACACCTGTTATGTTAACAATTCACTATGCATGAGGGCTGTTCATCTTTGCAATAAATAAAGAGCTGAGATGCTCTTACAATTCTCAGTTCAGTCTGACTGACTCTGGCACCTGTATAATCACATATATCCACATGATACCATAAGCAGCATTATAGTACATTAATAGCTTGTAAAAGGCAATTGATGCAGTATGATGGACGGTATTCCTGAAGCAGTGACAAAGTTATCAATGGTAGATGCACTAATGGATGTGTTGAATTGTAATAAATATAAATGCAGAATAGCAATTGCAGAGCATTAAAAGTGTCATCTGTGAGTTTAGGTATTTATGAGCCTGAGCCAGCTGGAAACATGAGTGGTATGTCGCTGTGAGCCATGCAACTCTGGGGTTCCACGGCAAGCCGAGGCCCTTTCATCATGTAGGTCAGGCAGCCAGCAAATTGTTGTCACAGCTGTGCCATTGTCAATTAGGGAGCCAGTGACTCAGCCCTTTGTTTTTCCTGCTTGTACATCTTATTGCACTTTTTCTCTCGCCTTGGTCCTTCACTTCTGCAACCTTATGACCACCTTTCTCCTTGTTGACTCTCCACACATGTTCTGATTCATCTTCCAGGCATTGATCTAAAACTTAGAGAAGTGACATCAGGGAAGCATCCCAACCACTTCAAAAGGCACCGCTATTCCATCTGGACTATTTTGGCATGTCAAGCCCAACAGGCCAGGCATAAATGCTCCACGCTGTTACACATTTGCCTCTGATGTGTCCAATGCACCTGCCCAGCCTTCTTGAACCTTAAAGATTTTGTTTAATGTCAGAAAAGTCTGGCAGGACATCAGGAGCTAAGATGCAGTAGAGGACGGAGGGAGTACTCCTGGTGTGTGTGTGTGTGTGTGTGTGTGTGTGTGTGTGTGTGTGTGTGTTCTTCCCTCAAATAACAAGAACAGCATCACTAGGGTCAAGTCCTAGGCACACTTGTTAGATAGAAACAAAGAACAAAAGAACACTAAGCATATAATGTCTCCTGATTTCCTGATTTCTTTTGCAGTTCTTGAATAACAGATTTTATTCAAGTTTGAAACATTTTGTAGTATTCAAGTCTAATAATGATGTATTGTTATTTCCCAAATGTTATTTTTTAGATTTCATCTACCCCCAGCATTTTCTGCTCTTGGGTCACATTTCTTGTGAACATTTTCATTAAATTATTGAACATGGTTTGGAATCAGATGTTTCAAAGTTGTTAACCAAAATAAGGTGATTTTAGACGCTTACTAAATTTTTCAAAAATGAACAAATATTTGGCAATTATGTTAGATGTATATCAAAAGAAGTTAGTTTGTGAGCAAAGGAGCAAGTACAGGACTTACATGAATCTACACCCTCTCCCTCCCCCTCCCCCTCCCCCAACACCCACTCCCTTCCTTTCCCTCTCCCTCTCTGTCTCCTTCTCCCTCTCCCTCTCCCTGCCAGGAACCTGGGTAAACACAGATCAATATGGATATAAAAGCTACTAAAATAGAGGAAACAGCATTCAGATGCAGCAGAAAAGGTGTCCCAGACTGTAACTGGTCCAGGATCTGGAAAGTGAAATAGTTTCTTTTTTTTATTACATGTTTTCTTTATTTACAATATCTCCTTTCCCAGCTTCCTCTCCAAAAGAAAAAAAGAAAAAGAAAAGAAAAGAAGAAAAAAATACAATTAAAAAAAACTAAAACAATCTGCTGTTCCCTACCCCCTCCCCCAGCTTACCACCCCACCTTCTCCCACTTCCTGGCCCTGGCATTCCCCTAACCTGGGGCATAGAACCTTCATAGGGTCAAGGTCCTCTCCTCCCATTGATGACTGACTTGGCCATCCACTTCTATACACATGCTGCTGGAGCCATGAGTCCCCCATGTGTACTCATTGGTTGGAGTTTTAGTCCCTGGGAGCTCTGAGGGTACTAGTTAGTTCATTTGTTGTTTATGCTAAGAGGCTGCAAACCCTTCGGCTCCTTGAGTCCTTTCTCTGGCTCCTTCATTGGGGACCCTGTACTCAGTCCAATGAATGACTGTGAGCCTCTACTTCTGTATTAGTCAGATACTGTCGGAGCCTCTACGGAGACAGCTATATCAGGCTCCTGTCAGCCAGCACTTGCTGGCATCCACAATAGTGTCTGGATTTGATGATTGAATATGGGAAGGATCCCAGGTGGAGCAGTCTCTGGATTGTCCTTCCTTTTTTTTTTTTTTTTTTGGTTTTTTTGAGACAAGGTTTCTCTGTATAGCCCTGGCTGTCCTGGAACTCATTCTGTAGACCAGGTTGGCCTTGAAGTCAGAAATCCACCTGCCTCTGCCTCCCAAGTGCTAAGATTAAAGGCGTGTGCCACCACCGCCTGGCCTTGGGTTGTCCTTCCTTAAGTCTCTGCTCCATAGCCCTGACTAGAGAAACCCTGTCTTGAAAAATCAAAAAAAAAAAAAAAAAAAAAATCTGACCAAGTGAAATTGGCATAAGAAGTATAAAAGTATACTTGTATAAAAGTATAAGAAGGTAGATTTTTATCATTTAAAAAGTGATTTCTTACAATAAGAGTATATAACAAACACAATTGAAAGAAAGTAATTATTCTATATTTACCAACACACTATAAAATGTTTTTTCTTTTACCCACTCCAAATACCGAGAGCAGAAAAATTGTATTCTTCAAGGAAGAGTACGCTAATCAGTTATCTAGTAGCAAATAAGCAGATCGAAAACATATATACAAATGACAGTATATATATTAACTATATTCATTTGTTATATTTAGGAATATATATGTATATATATATATATCACATGTACATATAACAACATACATGCACATGTATACATGAAACAACAATTAATAAGAAAGAGACTATGAACTTGAAAGAGAAGGAAGCTTATATGGCATTGTTAGGATGGAGGAAAATTAAGTAATCGTATTATGTTCTCAAAAAATAAAAGAAATAATTTAATAAAAGTAAATGAAATATGTAGACAAATTTTATTTAAGTTAGAATTTCAAAACTCGGTTGAATAAACTTGACAATCATAATCCCTGATGCCTTGTCATAATACAAAAATCTGATTGTCAGAAAAGGAAAGAACCAGATGTTTTATAAAAATAAGCCATGTCCTGGTTTATTGGTGCTCTAATAAATAGAATTTAAAAGCTCAGAAGGTTGGAGCAGTTATGCTAATAAGTGATTAGTGAGGGCCATCTTACTCAACATTCTTTTTTCTCTGACATTCAAATATACTGAACAATGTAGAAGTTGGTTGGGACCAAATGGAAAACTTTAAATAACACTATTCTTACATCAACTGAACTCATACATCTTTAACTATTTTACATGTTGATAATCTAGTTGTACTAAAAGCATACTACTACTGCATTAAAAAACTAAAAATTTAGTATCTTATGTCATCTCTCTTCGGGATGGTTCATTAGAACTTTACTGGTATATTCTTTATAAACAAAATAGTCCTTAGGGACGTCATACATTGCCACAGAAGTTACAAAATAAGAGTCTCTATCGAACTACTTCGGCTTGATGCAGGGTAGAAAGCTGTCTTGGCCACACTTACATTGAATGCATTTTTTAATGAGGGGAATCACAGTTCCCAAAATATGGTCGAACAAAACTGGTGTCACAGGATACTTCAAACTAGAAAGTGCAATCAGATGGAGTTAAAAATAATGAATTTTAGATATTCTTCTATACAATTAAAAAAACACAGAAATAAAGATTATTTTCTGGATTATTGACAGATATGGAATTTGCATGAGGCTGCTGTCCACAATGAATGTGTAAAAAGTACTTATAAATGCTTTTTAAATCTATATTCAAGAAAATTAAATTATTTTAAAACTGTTATTTATTGTTTGAATCATGAGAGTTTTATTCAAAATTATTCTCTATTATTTTATAAATTATAGTCACTTTATTAATGATAGCCACTGGCATGGCTTGTCTCTTTTCATGAATTCTGTGTATATGTGTGTACAGTTGTGAGCATGCATACATGTGCATGTTTCTTTGCATTTAGTGTTTAATATCATCCTTTGACCTTGAGCTACTTTGGGAGCTAATTAGGTGGGAATGAGTATGTCTCAGTCTCCAGGACACCTAGAACTATGAACATGCTTAAGGACATCCAGAACTGTTAGCTTAGGAACATGGAAACCTATTTCAGCACATGTATGCCAGGATGCTGAGATCATCTTACAGAAGTAAGGAAAAATTCTGTTACTCTGTCTGTAGTTGGCTTCCCCACCATGAAGCAGCTGAATATTTTGAGCTGGCTTTCATGCAAAAGAGAGAACAAGCTGTCAGAGTGTTCATCAAGGGCATAGTGGTGAGATAGTCTTCATATTCTTTGAATATAGGAGAATTTTTTTCATTGGAAAGAGTTTCTAACTTGATGAATTCCTTGTTTAAAATTATGATAAGTAAATCTCTGTTAACTGAATGGTATTGCAGCCTTTATATACCTCAAGATTTTAATGAATTCATTTAATTCATCTTTCCAAGAGAAGATATAAACTCTGACCTTGAGTGTCTTATTGATAACTACTTCTTTATATAACAAAAACATAGCTCTGAATGAGTTTTGGCTAGTTTCAACCAGTAAGTTAACCTTTAATGATTCAAGTCTATCATTTCTAAAGTGGAGGAATTTCTGTAAAGTCCTGAGATAAACAAATGTAACATCTGTCTTCATTGCCATGACTAGTTTTGATATGGAAATCCATACATATATGCAATACCAAATAGTATTACATATAATTTTATGTAACTCAGTGTAGTAAATTATTTATCTCAACAATTCTGATGACCAACAAGGAAACTGCTCTTACAATGAAAAAAAGAGAATTGGGATTTGATTATGTACATAGATAAAAATGTATTTATTTCATAGTTCCCCACTTTAGTTATTTTGCCTTGGTCTGGGTTCCTCAATTTCATAAAATACTTTTAAATTTATGTTATTACTGTACATTTCCATAAGAATTATTAAGTTATATTTCTTGAACAAAATGGAATTCTGTGGCGTTACATTGCAGTTGTCTACATAAGTAATCTTATAGAACAACATCTGAATAAGACCATGGCTTGGAAGGTCTTAAAGTCAGGTTTACAGGCTCCTTTGTGACTGTCCTTTGCTGAAAATGTCCCAGAGTGTAGTAAGCGGAGAGCCGCACCTGGTAATGGAGCCAGCGGGAGTGTGCATCCCAAGAAAAACAACTCCTTATTTGGGCATGAGGTGGTGCGATTGTCCAGCAAGAACTGGTGACCGAACAGGGACCTATGGAGAGATGATACGTAGCTTTCGATGATTGGCATGGACTAGTGCTTATAAGCCCGAACCCAGGCGAGGTCGAGGTCACTGCCTGGAAAGAAGCAACTCCTGATTAAACTGCCTTGAGAAGGAACCTGGTTGTCCTGCGTTTGCCTCCCTGCTGGTTGGGGACTGCACCAGACACCAGAGAACTCCAGCTGTCTAAAAGATGTGCTCTCCCTCATTTCTTGAAGCTTTTAATCTTTATTCCTAAAAATTAAATCAAGACTACAATTTCTCAAGGTTTTTATACACAAAATCTAGTCAAACTACTTTTTTTGTCACCTCCAAACTACTTTTAATACATTCAATTATGGACAAATATTAAAAATGAATTGTGTGTCAAAATACTATACTAGATTTTTGAACTACAGAGCCTGATAAATACAGAGGTGGATGCTTGCAGCCAACCATTGAACTGAGCACGGGGTCCCCAAGGGGGTCCCAATGAAGGAATTAGAAAACAAACTGAAGAAGCTGAAGGGGTTTGCAACCCCATAGGAAGAACAAAAATATCAACCAATCAGACACTTTAGAGCTCCCAGGGACTAAAGCACAAACCAGAGAGTACACATGGAGGGACCCAAGGCTCAAGCCGCATATGTAGCAGAATATGGCCTTGGTTCATGGGAGGAGAAGCTCTTGGTCCTGTGAAGGCTTGATACCTCAGTGTTGGGGAATTCCAGATCGGGGAGGCAGGAGTGGGTGGGTGGTAGAACACCTTCATAGAAGCAGGGGGAGGAGGGAGGGGATAGGAGTTTCAGGGGCAGGGGGGAGGTGAGGGAACCGGGAAAAGGGACAACATTTGAAATGTAAATAAAGAAAATATCCAATTAAAAAAAGATAAAACATAAAACAAGGAAAGAAAGAAAATGTATCCTACATATTCAAATTCTGGTTCATTGTAGACTACCTGTAAAATATTCCAAAACTCTTGGAACAAAAAGGAAATAATAGAAAGTAGCCCTTGATACCTTTTACAGAATAACAAAGCAAGGATAAAGGGGGAATTTAATATATACTTAGAAGGTGGAATCATTTACTCTAGTTGTCTGTTATTCCAGTGGAACTTTCCAGCATTGACATACAGGTTTGGTGTTATGCTTCTCTTTTCATTCAACCTCAGCCTAGGGCATAGCTCATTCTCATATTACATAAGATAACTACTAAGAAAATGCACAAGATAGCATAGCTGGCTCGTGAGTTTCTTGTCCAAATAAGACGTTTTAAACTCCACTGTGCTGTCACTGCCCAGAGGATTTAGAATGTCAACTATAGACTCTAAGAAGAATAACACCCATATGATCTGTAAGAGGAATCAGGCACATACCAGATCTAGCAGGAGCTACAGTTGGTATAGTCCTCTAATGAGATGCTTCCAGCTTCTGCTTGTGTAGGTAGAGCAGCTGGAGCCACCAGCCTTAACCCGATGATACCAGGGAAGGCAGTCTAGAATAAGAGCCTTGTTTTACGCTGTACCTTGAAAATACTTGTTTACCAAGTACGGAAAGCTAAAGCTTCTGGAAGCAACTGACTGCTCACAGAGAAGGCAATTACCTCATTTCTCAGTCATTTGTTCTTGATTACTTAGAATATGCAAATTACATTAAAGTGTCAATATGCATTCAAATCCTTACTATGTTGAATTACTTTAAGAACAGTCTCCTAAGCATTTTATAAACATTTTGATATAGCATTGGGGGAATATCAATTTTGTTTTCTAATACCAAATCTTTGTATCAGTACTGACATCATTGTACAAAGAATCATTGCAATCATAATTTTCAAACATAGATTCAATATAATCCCCATACAAGAAAGAGTGATTAACAATGATCCAAAGGTTCACCATGACCAAGAAGGTGACAAAGGGTGACAATCTTGATGAAATTTTTTAACAAAGGGCTGGAAAAAAAATGGCTCAGTGGATAAGAACACTTCCTGGGCAGGAATAATGATGTCAGTTTGAATACCCAGCACCCAAATGAAATTCCAGATGTGACAGCCTCTGTAATCCTAGTACTGAGGAGGCAGAGCAAGGAAGACACCTAGGCCTTCTGGTCTGGTTCAGCCAGCACAGTGAGGAGTAAGGGTAAACATTAAATGCCTGGTAAGCTCCATATAAGATAAAATTGGTCCTGGGGTTGAAACATTATCATTAGTATGCAATTTTGTCTAAATCTTTGATAAGTGGTAAAATTATATTTATTCTAAAGGATTGTTTAAGAATAAATTTAATTATGAGTATTTAAGAAAAAAAACGTTAAGTTCTGTATTCAGTGATAGTTCATACATCAAAGCATAAGGTGCAGAGTTTCAGAATAGGACATTTGATATCTTACTATTGCTCTTGCATGAGCATATGGGTACACATACATATACACATAAACACACACACAAACACACATGCACACATATACACAAACACATACATACACACTCATATACACTCACACCCTCATATACCTACACACACACAAACACAGAAACACATAAGACACAGAAACACATACAAACATACATGCACACATATACAGACACATACAAACGTACATACACATATATATACAAACAGACACACAGACACACACAACCACATATACAGATACTCATACATACGCTCATATACATGCACAAGCAAAGCAAAATGTTTATTTCAAGAAAAGCCAAGTCACTCTTTATTGACAGTACACTTGTAAAATAGTTTTAAACATTGAAAACACTAAGATTTTTTTTTCCTGCTCAGCAGTGTGGAAAAATTTGAAGACTTTTTTTCCTTTAATATAACAAAGGAAGAGTGATAACCTAGTGTGTCATGACCTGCCCTGTCCTTCCTGCCCTGTCCTTCCTGCCTGTCTTTCCTGCTCTGTCTTTCCCTCTAGGGATTCTTGTTCTCATGTCAATACCTCTGTATGACATAAGTATCTTGAAGCAAACATAGAGCTCTTAAAGCACAGAATCCACCCATCTTACCAGACTAGAACACTGACTCATCTAGTCATATTTGTTATGCACAGTAAGTGTACTTATTCTGAGTTAATGAGAAAAGGTATAGCCCCTGTTTTCAAATAGTTCACAGTTTCTTTATAGAAACTGACAAGCTGACAGACAAACATTTGTGCCAAGACAATCTTTGCATAGTCCTGGTCTGGAGCGGGCTGGGTAAAGTTGGGATTCTAAAAGTCTGCTTGGCAGTTTGAGCTAAGTGTTGAAGGTTAAATTTGAATTAGACAGGTGGGGGGAAAAAGTAGGTGTTCCAGAGAGACTGGTGGTGCGTGCCAAGGTTCAAAGGTGTGAGGAAACCGTAGAGGGAATAAAAGCACATTGAACTACTTTCAGCCAAAGCAATAGAGAGCCACTGCAGGAGAGTACAGTCACTATAAGCATGAAGATGACTTGTATAGGATATAAAACCTTAAAACTGTAAACATAAAGGCCGCTGTCAAAATCTAATGATTCCTAAAAAGTTTTAAGTTTCTCCAGACTGCTTCCATTTCCACCTTTATCACCACTGCTACTTCCACCACCACCATCATCACCACAAACTTCACTAGGAGAAGCATCATGAGCATCCTATCTCATTTGATATTTACTTTTGCAATAGTGCCTTTTTGTTGCTACAGTAGAGGTATACCCTCACAAGCAGAAATAATTAGGCTTAAAATAAAACCTGGGAGCTTTGAAACTAACACTTTAAGCTAAGTTGTCTTCTTATAATGCTTTGTACGATTTAATAAATCTTAATAGCAATCCTCAACTCATTCTCATTGGGTATCTACATAATTTTCCGTATATCAAAATCAGGTAGTAGACAGACTGGGTATTGTGACAAATTATTTTCATTGTTTCCCAGATTCAAAAATAAAGTTCTTTTGGAATTGGAAGATATTAATAGAGTTGAAGGAGATTATGATAGATAGATAAAAAATAGATAGATAGATAGATAGATAGATAGATAGATAGATAGATTGATAGATTGATAGATGATAGATAAAGAGACAGACAAAACCACATGTCCTAGCTCAAGTATGGAAGCTGGAAATGTTGACCACACATAAGTGAAAATAGACTAAGGAATACTAACTAATAAAGAGAAAAGAGGAGGAAATAAAATAAAGGATGGATAGAAAATGATGAGATATGAGGTGTACATTCTGTATCCAGGATGTATCTATTAGTGCATTTTGTATCCAAGAGCTAACAAATAGAGTTCATTTAAAGGAAAAAACTTTAAGAGTAATCCTTAAGGTATTCTTAAATGATAGGCATATACAAGGCATTATAAAGCTCCAACTTTTACTGCATAATTGTTCTTTGAAGTTTTTGGGGTTTTTTTTGTTTTTGTTTTTGTTTTTTGTTTGTTTGTTTGTTTGTTTGAGACAGGGTTTCTCTGTGTAGTCCTAGCTGTCCTGGAACTCACTCTGTAGACCAGGCTGGCCTCGAACTCAGAAATCCGCCTGCCTCTGCCTCCCAAGTGCTGGGATTAAAGGTGTGCGCCACCCTTCTTCTATTCTAAGAAACAAGCAAACAAACAAACAACCCTAAATATCTGTTTCATGGTTTTTAAATGCCATAAGCCAGAAATAATGAGTGCCCACTGGCAGAATAAATAATCCTCATTTTAGTTATTGCTAATTGATCGTTTTTAAAATATATATATATTATTTTATGTATTTGAGTGTTTTGCTTCCATGTATTTCTGTCTTCCAGGTGTGTGCCCGGTAACCTAGGATGTCAGAAGACATCAAATCTAAAGTTAGACTTATAAATGGTTATGACTTCCCATGTGCATGCTGGGAACCCAAGTTTAATCCTCTATAGGAACGTGTGCTCTTAAGAGCTAAGTCATCTCTCCAGCTCTAGTCCTTGCTAATTTAAACTAACCTTTTAAAGTACTAAATTGCATGCAAATTTAATACAATTGCTCTATTAAAAATCTTGAATTACTATATTAACACAAATATTCCTTGCAACTATAATTTATCTTCTGTCAACTCTAAACTTAGACTTATGGAATAAGATTTTATTCTTTTCACAATACTTTAAAGCAGATTGTACAATTTGGTGGAGTATGTGGGCAGTGAGAGAAGAGGCCTTGCCCTGAACTTTATCCCTCCATGCCACTTCAAGGAAGGTATGATTAGCAAAATACATGCAATTGTGAAATATAAAGTGGAATGTAAACAATGACTCAGCCAAATATTTATTTGTAGAGGAAGAAAAATTCAAATCATTGGTTTATTAAAATGATTTATCCATTCTCAATGAATTCATAAAATAATGTCTTAAATTTACAAATGATTTCTCTCCAATTACAGATATAGTAATCTGATACTGTCAGAATACCAACATACGCACTGGATCACTGTGATCCTCAGGTTTAGCATGGTACTATTCAACTTTGTGGTCTTTCTTGCAGATAAGATTGTTTTTGTGTCCCTACTCGGAATTTATTTATATAGAATTACCCTTATTTCTCTAAGTAATCAATGTCTTAAACATCATGTTCTAAATTTGATCAATGTGAGATAAAATCACAGTTAAATTGGAGAGCTAAGTTCAAGAATCTATTAGACAGCTTGATAACAGAAGTTAGTGTCTGTTAATTTGCTAGACATAGCCAATTTTATATAAATATGTGTGTATGCATGTATATGTGTATACATAAGGCATATACATATATATCTTAAAACAGATTAAACATGATTAATACAACTTATTCATTCAATTAAAAATAATTAAAATGGAGTTGAATTAAAGTAGGATTCTTAGTATCTAATTAACAATTTCTTATCTAATTAACAATTTCTTATCAAGTGACAGATTTAAAAACCTTTGTTCAATTTGTATTAGATATAGATCCTGAAGTGCTCGTTTGTTTTTATTTAAAGACATAGATTTCTCTGATTTAAAAAAAAAAATCTGAAAACCGGCATGTTGTTTATTTATTAGACAAGATAATAATAATGCGATATTCCATCCTATCTTAAAACCAATAATTTGAACTTCAAGAAAATACAATCAACCATGTGAAAATGCGGAGATATTATTTAGTTAAGACATAAGAAACTGCAGGATAAAAAAACATATTAATCCTGGAATGTGCACTAACATTTATGTGGATTTCTTAACTCATCTTTTCCTGACATGATTCTAAGAACTCCCCAAATGTGGGTCTTTATTATTAACTCTTGTAATGTTCATGGTTGCATGGTTTTTAATTATTTCACAGCATGAAATGAACTTGATTCTCTAGAGGCAAATTCTCGGGAGCGTATGTAGATTGCTTTATAACCAACATTTACTTCAACAAAGTAAAGCAAAAAATACCATTTAGTGGAGCATTTCATCTGATTAACACTGAATACTTTCAAAAACTAAAAATCCAAATTCTGAAAACTACCTTTTCAAAAGAATTTTTGGTCAACATCTACAATTTTACTCAAAATTTGTATTTTTATTGGAACTTCCTAGAGAATGCTCAATAAATTAAAGTCTAAACTGTGAGAAAATCTATGAGTTCATTGTAACTTAAGTTTAACTTACCTTAAGACAGATTTGTTTTCAGAATTTCCTTTTAACACAATTTCTGATCAAGAGCAGTCATGAGCTTCCGCTGTTGTCACCTGTACTACCTGAGGTCCAGGGGGTGCATGGTGACCTCTCTGTCTGTGATAAGCACTGCAGAAAACTCTGCTTCATCCTCAGCCCTGATGTGAAGTGGCACCTTTCATTGCCACTTCATCAGTCCCTGGGAGAGTCTTCTGAAGGAATTTCCTTCTCTATAACATCTTAACAGATGACTCTGCTGGCAAGAGTCTTACTCTGAGGAGCACCAATATATGCTTTCATTGCTCTGCCTTGCCTTGTCACTGCTTCACTTTTTAATTGCACACTGATGATGGTTCATGTTCTAAGTTTGTAGAGCACCATCATCTTATACACTGTTCTACTTAATTTGTATATCTGGTTCTTGGCTTCATAACTTTTCTATATTGAAGGAAAAAGATTCAATTTTAAAACACAGCTTGAATAAATATTTAAGTACTTAAATGCAAATAAAGGATTTTTTTTTTTTTTTTGCATTAGTACTGACAAAGTTGATAACCAGAAAGAACCAGTTTGTTACTAACTTTCTGGACTTTGTGTGGCTTCTAGTATTCTAATATTCTAGTGTCTGTCTATCTTTCTCTTTGTCTTTTTTTCTATTTTCTTGACTATTTTTAGTGGAATAAGGCAAAAGAAATATGAAGTTATAGAAGTTGGTATCTGCATAATATTGATCAATGACAATATGCATTTATTAATTACATGTTATTTTTATTTTTAAAAGGGTGAAAATAAGAATAATAAAAATGGCTATAAAACAAAATGAGTTAAATTCAGACAAGGTCATTCAATAAAGTATAAGTAAAGCAAGAAGTAATTGAAGCATGATAGATTGGAAAGTATTTACAGAGTTCTAAATGATGATGTGTACTCAGGTCCCATTGGTCACTATTTGATGAGATACAAATTATCCCTGACAAGATAGTTCTACTCTCTTTTGTTAGTCCTCTCTTTCCAAGTTGCCATGATAATAGCACTATCCTGCCTTCTTCACCATGATGTTCTATCTCCCCTCAGGTACAAAACAATGGAATCAGACTGTCAAGCATTTCACCTCCAAAACCATAAACCAAGTGGTACCTTTCAGGTGTTGGCATTCTAATGACTAGCAAGCATACATACAACTATATTAATACATATGCATAATTATACATATATTATTTTACATTTTTCTGTTTATTTGTGTTTATAAACATGTATATTATATTTACATATACATTTAATGGTCTCCATATACTGAAAACTAAGAAGCTCATTAACATCTTTTGTACATCAAAAATCTTTCACTATGTGTTTTGATTACTGCAGAATATTGTATTTTTTGGAGATAATATAATTTCCCAGGTAAATTACAATGTCAGGTACACTTTGCTACTTTTTTCTTTACCACAAAGTGAGTATGATTTACATTTGTCTACTCACCTTTTTGTGTATCTAGTTTTCATGTTAGAACACATTTCCTTTTTCCTAAAATGTTCCAACTTACAACTCTGTAGCTTGCATAAGCCATGGCATCTTTGTGTACTTCCATGCAGATAGTTATTCTAATTGTTTCATGGAAAAAAAAACATGGAGTACCTTAAAACTTGTCGAGTTGGTCTTATTTTTATTCACAACTACCAGATATTGCCTATTCAGCATAATGATATTTTTCATTAATGTTTTCTTTATTGAGTGACTCACAGGACAGGATTTTCCAGAAAACCCAGGTCAAAAATTTTGATTGGAACCTATGAGCTACCAGTAAAGAGGACTAGATCCTTGTGGGCAAGATTCAGCTCTTTCCTGTTTATCCCTAATCCCTGGGGAGTCCATATATGTGGGCATTAAGGTGAGGAAATGGAAAAGGTGTCTCCTGGTAAATAGCTTTCAAGAAATAGACTTTAAAATTCAATGTCTTGATACTGGAGAGATGGCTTGTGGGTAAAAGCATAAAAGCACTTGTGCAAGTGTGAGGACCTGAGTTTGAATCACCAGAACTTACATAAAACGTGGACACATAGTGAGAGAATCTGTAGTCTCAGTGCCCTTACAAGGACACAGGAGGCAGAGATGGGAGACTCATCTGGAGTACTTTAGCATACACAGCAGAACAGAAGAGATCATTCTATATCTATGAAGATCCTGAAAAGGATAGGGACCCCACAGGAAGACCAACAGAGTCAACCACCCTGGAGCCATGGGGACTCTCAGAGACTGAACCACCAACCAAAGAGCAAGTATGGGCTAGACCTAAATCATGAAGGTGACAACAACTAAATTTGTCCTCTGACCCAAGCATACCATGACCAAAGTGTAACCATATTCACATACAAAAATCCAAATAGGTACACATATACATATATCATATGCATACATGCACATACACACCCCAAATCAGTGACTGATCGTGAGATATATAAGTAACTGTGAAAGGAAGTATGATATTAAGATGGATGCCTACTGCAAACTTTTTTGTCAATACAAGTGACATTCTTGATAAACACGCCTCCCATAGGGTAGGAATTTTTCAGGACCTAACTCTGTAGGCATGTACACAGGTCCTATATCACTGAATTAGAAGCTATTCTCTCATGACTCAAGCCTCAATTTATGAGAGAAAATTATTCTCAAAGGTACCAGAATGCATTGAAAGATATTATAAAATAACCTCAAAATCCCAATGGTAAGGTAGAAATAATTATACTACTTGATTCATATTTGTTATTGGTACTAAATGATTGCCTGACATGGATAATACTTTATGGATTTTGTTAGTACTATCCCCATTGTCAAATGATATATCTCCCTAACTTCATAAATCTGACTGAATGACAACAATTTCTGCTTGATTTTCCCCCAAAGATGAATTCTTAGGAACAAGTTTTGCTTTCCTTCATATTTATGTCATAAAACTGAGCACATTGTGAAGAAAATATTAAGTCCAGAATAAATATTTTCTGATTACTGTATCATCAATGCATAGATAAAAAAACAATTGAGTATGTTTTAGTCAAATCACCAGGCTCTTGTCTATCTTAATTAATTCTCTAATTTCTGGCTTAGATATTAGTTTCTGTGTTTAATGGTCTGTATTCGTAAAACTTAAATTGGAAGGAAGAAACAGCTTATATGAAAAGTCAGTACAAATACTTTGATATGGCAATTAACACCTTTAAAAGCAAATTTATCTCAGAGGATCCATAGCACCACAACTAACAGTGTAAATAGAGAAGACCAAGTATCAGCCATCAGCTTGCAGGGTGTAAACTTGTGTTTTGTGGCATCTCAGTATTTGCATTCTAAATAAAAGCATGGTCAAAATGTGGTCACCAGTGACTAAACCTAATACCTGTAAAATGATAAATGCATATGCCCTAAGCAAGATAGTTGTCGTGTGTCATAGCCCTGTTAAAATGGCAGAAGCTAAGAGAACTTTAGTGTTTGTGGTAGATGACTTGCAAAGCAATCTTTAAGTTTTGAAAAAAATTATTTTTTCTTGTCTCTTCTTCATACAAACTATATCATATGTTATTAGTTCAGAGTAATTACATATGTTATACAGTGTGGAAATCATATTATTCTGCCATAGTCCTGAAAATTACAAACATTATTTCACAAGTAACTGTCACAAAATTCATCCTGTTCTCAAATTGAAATAAAAACTGACAATTCTCTTTTTCACGTGAGGAAATAAGAAGAATTTGGTGTCACTGTCCCCTCATTGAAGCAGGGTAACAGTGATACCTCAGAATGGGGCTGAATATGCAATGCACAGGGAAATGTACTTTCCTGTATAAGCATTATTTGCCTTTGCGAACAAATCAAAAGAGAAAATAAGATTTTGGTCACTTATTTAAACCTAGTGCAATCCTCTGAAAAGAAATGAGTAAGAAGTCATTAGGAATGCATTATATGCCTAAAAGTTTAGTATTTTGTATTTTCTAAAAGGTAAATTTATTTTATTCAATCCTATCTAAAATGTCAGCTGAAATTTGAACAGAGTATATCACATCTTGAAGGTAACTTGGAACTCATCTGCTCTAATGCACTCATCTTTCTGTCATTTTTTTTTCTTTTTTAAAAAAATAGATAGGGATGAAAATCAAAGTTGTTACGCTAGGTGTCCCAAATTATCATTAATAACTAATAATAGTCAGTATTCAGTGATCCAAATTTAGTGTTTTCAAGTTAATGACTTAAAGCTTCTTTTTACAGATAGTGATAGGCTCTTTTCCCCACAGAGTTGAAAAGGCTTGGTTGATAAAGACCTGAATGGACATAGTACTTCATGAGGCATGACTAATAGAAAATCACACACCACCTCAGCATCTCTATTAGTCTACAAGCTAGACTGGATAAATTGGAAAACGAAGAATGACTTGCTCAATCTGGAAATAAATCAATAGCTTATACACACTGATACAAGACTAACACGTAACAAATTTCTAGTAATCTAAATAATTCTATAATGTCTCAGTTCCCCCAAGTTGTACCCACTCTGCTCTTCAGTGTATTCAGTATCCCAACAATTCAATGAGAAGGTGTGACCTCTTGGGCTGAAAGATGTCCCCAAGACCCTACTCCTTCTCTGAAGCTGTCTTCTTTCTTTTCTGATTATTTGTCTTTATGGAAATTCAATAAGTTAATGTTATTCCTACCTGCACAGTGATTGTTAGCATGTTAGCATTCTTTCTAGGCTCCACCCAACAGTTACCTAACAATAGCCAAGTAGGCACCTGACTGGTTATAAAAAGACTGGCCTCTCTGGCCCTCTCTGACTCTTTTCTCTCTCTTTGACTCCTCTCCTGCTCTTTGTCCATCCCTTGCCCCTTCTTCACATGTTCCTGGCCTACCT